>PJEM01016805.1:0-24405 GCA_004023845.1 Helogale parvula | reverse complement strand
TAAGAACCAAGAAAGGTCACGTTTTACGGAGATCTGCAATTTACTGGAGACGCTCACGGAGAGGTGACGAGTGTCACGTGGCATTTTAAGCAGCTCCTGGCAATCCCTGAGCTTTACCAAAATAGCAACAGGGGTCTGTTTTCACTGAGCAATATAATGCATTTAATTTGGGGGGAACTTACCTAATCACTCAACTCTATGTAGACATTTTGCATACACATTTAGCTTACTCCCTTTGAGAGCTATATAGTCACCGGGAACATGCTTTATCCATTCCCCTTCTTCCTGGGCATTTGGACGATTTCCATGTTTTTGCCTTAGTGAATAGAGCTACTTAATGAATAGGAACTACTGTATTTGTATATAGGGTGCACGTTTCTCCCGCACCCAGCCATGGGATTCTGGTAAAGGATATAAACGTTTAACCACCGAGCTAATGCCGAGCTGTTCCATACAAAGGCTGTGCTCACGGTCCCACCACAAAGTTCTAAGGGATCCTGATGACCCGGATCCTCTCCGATGCCTGGTGCTATTTGAAGACCTTTGATGTTTACCATCTGAACGGGTATAAATGATGCTCCGACTGGAGCTCTTATACGTAGTCCACAATATTTTCTTATATTTTCAAGACTTCCAGCATCGTTAGTTATACCCTTTCTCTCCTCCATCTTCGGTTTACGCGTGCCTTCTTTCTTCTGGCTCAGAATTAACACACGTTTGTCAGCGTTACGTTTCTTTGAGTTCACTTTACATTCAGTACTCAATATTCATTTCTATTCCATTCATTTTTACTCATAATTTTATTATTCCCTTTGCCCGGCACCTTTCTTAAAGATCTGCAGGGGCACCTGGGTGCTAACCTCTGTTAGTTAAGTGTCCAACCTTGGCTCAGGTCATGACCTCACATTTCATGAGTTCGAGCCCCGCGTCGGGCTCTGTGCTGACAGCTCAGAGCCTGGAGCCTGCTTCGGATTCTGTGTCTGCCTCTCTCTCTGCCTCTCTCCTGCTCGCACTCTGTCTCTCTCTCCTTCAAAAATAAGCATTAAAAAAAATAAGGATCTGCAGCTACACTTTTCCCTCAAATTACTATTTATCTCAAAGTTTTCATCTGTAGTGTTTCCATGAGCCTTTGGTTCCAAATGTTTCCTAATTCCTACTTAAAATTTCCTGTGATCTAAGTTGTTTGGATTCATACTAAATTTTTCTAGTTGCCCTGCAGTTATTGATTTATAGCTCAAGTGCAGTTATCAAATAATACTCTTTGAAGGATTTCAATCTTTTAATATTTGTTTAAACTATTGAGTAAGTGCTTGCAAAGAAGGCTTATGCTCAAGCTGTTAGGGGCGATGCTCTATACAGATTCTAAGAGAAGTCTGTTAGGAGAAAATTCATGGCTCAGAATACAAGTAAGTGAAGTTTAAAAATAAACATAACTGACAATGTAAGCAAGAAAATACACCCAAAGAAACAAAAAGGGAAAAAATAGTAAAGGGTGGGACCATTTATCATAAAACAGCAGACAATAAAATTGCATAAAAAAAAGATTATTAAGTACCAGAAGCTCCTTCTTTAAGAAGAGAATTATAGACAACTTCAGGAAAATCTACTCAACAAATTAATAGTGAAATGCAAGTGAACAGAACATCCTTAAATCTGGGGACAAACTATCGCTATCATAAAGATTTAAAAAGTAAAATTCTACTGTAAGGAAAACTGTACACAAATATACTCAAATTGAAAACCTACAATATAGATCAGGCAAAATATATTAATGACAAAGCTAGTACACTATGAAATAGAAAATCTGCAGATGCCAATAACATAAAAGAAATGGAAATAGTAATCTAAAATAAAATATCTCTTGTAGCTTTTCCCAGATGGGCTTACAGGGGAGTTCCATTGCATTGAAATCGGTAAATCAGGGCGCCTGGGTGGCTCAGTCGGTTAAGCGTCTGGCTTCAGCTCAGATCATGATCTCATGGTTCGTGGGTTCGAGCCCCACATCAGGCTCTGTGCTGACAGCCAGCTCAGAGCCTGCAGCCTGCTTCAGATTCTGTATCTCCCTCTCTCTCTGACCCTCCCCTGCTCACGCTGTCTCTCTCTGTCTCTCAAACATAAATAAAAAACATTAAAAAATTTTTTTGAAATAGGTAAATCTAGGACTTATCCAAAAATCAGAAAAATTGTGAAAGATGCCCATTTTTCAGGGTAGTACAACCTTAAAAAAACTGATAATATAGAAAAGTATGGGCCAATTTCACTAACAAAGATAGAAGCAAACTCACTAAATAAAATATCAGCTAACAGAATCCAACTGAGAGTTTGAAAAATAACTCTAATAATACTTTTTTTTATTAGGATTTATTTTACTAAGAGTTTATTCTATAAGTATAAAGACAATATATCAGAAAACCTATAAATGGATTTTTACCAGAGCAACAAAATCAAAAAGAAAACACATGACTATCTCAGAGAGCATAGGAAAGACATTTGATAAAGTTCAACATGTAATTATCATTTTTCCCTTAAAAAAAAAAAAAACATAGGGACAGAACAGAATTTCTTTAACTTTTGGAAGGCTCTGTGTTAGTGCCCTGAGCAGACATCATTATTAATGGAAAAACGTTTGATGCACTTCTTTGAAGATCAGTAACAAGATAAAAATGCCACTCTCAAAGGTACAGTTCAACATGGTATAGAACACTCCGATACTGTAATAAAAAAAAGGAATAAAGGCAAAAACAATGAAAAGAGAAGCTTATTATTTGAAGCTGAATGTATAATCCACATAGAAAACCGAGGATCATCACGATCCCATTGAAAGACTTCATAAGAAATCAGGATACAGTATAAAACTGCAGTAAAAACAAACAAAAACAGTGACACAGAATCAGAGACCAATGTAACAAAATAGAAAGCCCAGAAGTAAATCCATCTGCAAGTGACATTTGGTGAGTAGAAGTCATATCACAAGTCAGTGAGATACGATCGATATCATAAGTCATGAGACAGGATGGGTTATTTAGCAACTAATGACAGGACATGGGTGCACTCTTTGGAAAAAAATAAAGTTGAATCCTTACCTCACTTAGTCTTCATATGTGGACTCCAAATTTATTAGAAACCAAAACATGAAAAGCAAAATTGACGTATAAAGTTAGTAAAAGGATACGTAGGAGAGTATCTTCATGACCTTGAAGCAGAGAACTATTTATTGTACAATGTTCTCCAAGAACAAACCCTGAAGAAAAGGGAGAGACATTACAACAAAATTAAAGGTCTCTGCTTAAAGAAAGTCGACACATGGATAGCAAATGGGGAAGAAATAATTGAAATGAAAATCACTGAGAAAAAGACAGAAAGTGTCACAGAAAAATGGACACAGGCTATGACGAAACAACTTACAAAAGAAGAAACAATACTGCAATGCACATGATGATGTGCTCAAACTCATATTCAGAGAAATGCAAGGACTATTATGTACATGAAATGGCGAAAATTATAAATCATATAAATCCAAAGACTACGATCTCGGAAAATGGTCATGCTGGATTTCTGGTCATAACTAAAACTGTGGCAGCCATTATAAGAAATGTTATCAGTCCTTTAAAAAATTAAATGTAGGACTATCCAGTGACCCGGAAATCCTATTCCTGACTATTCCAAGGAAAGTCACCAAGGTCCAAATACCATTTATATCAAGTTAAAACACATACATGTAGCACATACATATTAAGAATTAAAAAGGTAGAATCAAGGAACATATATTCAGTATAACAGGGATTAAGGAGTTAGATACGGTAGCAGAGATATGGAATGCATTAATACAAAATAAAATATGGTTTTGCATTCATCAATAATAATGTGCCATGAATGAGGGGTATAGTTAATTCAATTCAGTAAACGTGGAAAGTGAACAGAAAAATATTTTAATAAAAACCTGAGAAAATACAAACCTCATAAGTCTTCGAATGCACACACTCATGAGCTTAATAAAACTCTATCACTGTTGGCCTTGAGCTAGCAATTCTGGTAGCAGTTCACCAGTAAACAAAATAACAATAAAAATTTTAATTTAAAAAACCTAAATAGCGAGCCATTCAAATAAAGAGTTCTGTGGTTTTCATGCTCATGAATTTGAAGGACAAATACTGTTAAAATGTCTATCCTACCCAAAGCAACCTACATATTTCATGCAATCCCTATCAAAATACCAACAGCATTTTTCACAGAACTGGAACAAACAATCCTAAAATTTGTGTGGAACCAGAAAAGACGCCGAATAGCCAAAGCAATGTTGAAAAAGAAAACCAAAGCTGGAGGCGTCACACTCCTGAGCTTCAAGCTGTATTACAAAGCTGTCATCATCAAGACAGTATGGTACTGGCACAAAAACAGACACATAGACCAACGGAACAGAATAGAAAAACCAGAAATAAACCCACAACTATACGGTCAACTCAACTTTGACAAAGCAAGAAAGACGATCCAATGAGAAAAGGACAGTCTCTTCATCAAATGTATTGGAAAACCTGGAGGGCCACATGCAAAAGAATGAAACTAGGCCACTTTTCTTATATCATACGTAAAAATAAATTCAAAATGAATTGAAAAAAAAAAAGAAAAAAGAGAAAAAAAGGAAAAAAATGAAAAAAAATGAAAAAAAAAAAGAATTGAAGACCTAAATGTGAGACATGAAACCATCAAAATACAAGAGGAGAACACAGGCTGTAACCTAACACTGATGACAGCAATTTCTTACTGGACACGTCTCCTGAGGCAAAAATAAATAAATAAAAGCAAAAATAAACCATATAGGAACTGCGTCAAAATAAAAAGTTTCCACAGAGGGAAGGAAGCCATCAACTAAAGTAAAAGGCAGCCTGGGGAATGGGAGAAGGCACTTGCAAATGACATGTCTGATAAAGGATTAGTACCCAAAATACATAAAGAACTTATAAAACTCAACACCCAAAAACCAAATAATCCAACTAAAAAAATGGGCAGAACACATGAACAAACATTTCTCCAAAGACCTACACATGCCGAAGAAACACATGAGAAGACGCTTGGCATCACCCCGTCATCAGGGAAATGCAAATCAAAACCACAATGAGATATCACCTCACATTTGTGAGAAGGGCTAAAATCGACAACAGGCGCTGCCAAAACTGTGGAGGAAAAGGAACAGTCGTGCACTGTTGGTGGGAATGCAAGCTGGTGCAGACACTGTGGAAAACACTTCCACAGTCTGAGGGTCCCCAAAATTTAAAAACAGAACTCGAACTACCTTATGATCCAGCAATCACACTACTTGGTATTTACCCAAAGGGTAAAAAAAAAAACACTATTTCAAAGGGATACATGTGTCCCTGCGGTTTTTAAAAAATATTTATTTATTTTTTGAGAGACAGAGCAGGAGCAGGAGAAGGGCACAGAAAGAGGGAGACACAGAATCCGAAGCAGGTTCCAGGCTCTGAGTCATCAGCACAGAGCCCAACATGGGGCTTGAACTCACGAACCATGAGATCATGACCAGAGATGAAGCTGGATGTTTAACCAACTGAGCCTGCCAGGTGTTAATACGCCCCAATGTTTACAGCAGTATCTACAATAGTCAAATTATGGAAGCGGCCCAAGTATGGATCAAGAAGAGTACAGTACACAGATAATTTGGAATCAGACCTGGCCATAAGAGAGAATGAGCTTGCCATTTGCAGCAACATGGATGGAGCTAGAGGATAATGCTAAGTGAAATAAGTCAGTCAGAGGAAGATAAATACCATATGATCTCACTCATTTGGAATTTAAGAAACAAATCAGCAAGGCAGGAAAACAAAACAAAAACAAAAAACATGCATGCACCAAAAAACAAAAACCAAGAAAGAGGGTCTCAAAACAAGAATTAATTACAGAGAATACCAGAAAGGAGGTGGGCAGGGGAGTGGGTTAAGCAGGTGATGGGGATTAAGGAGGGTGCCCGTGATGAGCACTGGATGATGTGTGGAACTGCTGAATCACTAGATCATATACCTAACACTAATAAAGCACTGTATGTTAACTAAAATTAAAGGAAAACTTAAGAGAAAGTTACGTATTCCTACCAGTTACTCATAACAGCTATTTTCCTACTGGAGTCTATGTTGTACCAGAAACATTGATACTTTACTGCAAATGGAAGTCCATGTAGTAAGTCTGTCTCCCACTCTAATCCCTGATTCGTCATGTTGTATCCACTGGTTTATGAAAACTTGTTATGCATCACAAGTGACCCCAGAACTCCGCTTTCTGGAATTGTCCTCTTCCATAAGATCTAAAGAAATCAAACCTCCCCTTTTACTATAGGAAATTCAGGTCCCTCCTGAGTTTGGGGATTCCCATGAGGGGCTCGGCTGTCTTGGTTGTCACTTGTCACCAGTGACCGCTGTTCCACGGCTGTTGAGACCCCTGACCAGTTTATTACTGCAACTTGTGAGCTCCCTTCTCTCAGGTTTGCTCTGCTAACTGCTGACACCAGACAGTAGACACCTAACAGACGTCATCGGAGTTCTGCACTGTAACACACAAAAGAAAACCTAAAATCGAAGTCATTGCCGCCACTACAGTTTACCAGCCTGGACACCTAGGCAGCATTGAGTTCCTTCTTCCGTCTTCCACTCTTGACCAGCCTGAAGGAGACAGCCAGGAAAAAAACAATACCTGACATCGCAGAAGTCTCTGGATTCCCTCCCTCTCCCCAGAAGGAAGGGCTTCCCATCCCCTGTCCTGTAACGTGGGAAGCGCCCACTTACTGGCTGCAGTGAACTGTGAAGTATGGAAAAGGAAATATAGTGAAAATCAAACTGAAATTCATCAGTCCACTAGATACAACTGCAAATTATATGTGGGAAATGCAGAATCGGTATCTACGGTGTGCTATTAAGAAGACACGGCCAGTTGTTTTTAGTATAAAAATCATATCATGGTTATTGTTTTTAGTTTTCTTATAGAGTCTTTATCTTAGAGAGATACATACTGAAATATTTACAGAAAAAATGATCCGCTGCTTGGGGTCAGCCACAAAACACCAGGGGGCTGCCCCGGGGGCGGATATAAACCAGGAGCAGAGAGAACTGGCCAAGCTGGTGAAGGTCTTGGGGCTCATCCCTCCAGTCTCCTAACCTCGCAGACGTCTTCCACACGCTGTTAAACATTTTTAAAAGGTCTGCCGAGACATGCTTTTCCCTCAAGAGAATCATGTATTATTGCTAACAGATTACTTAGTATCTCCATCTCATTTGTTTGTATTCTGATTGCTTTATCCACATCAAAAAAAACACAAGAGTATTTGGATTATAATCATTTTGATGGTCTCACTAAAGCAAAAAGTCATTTCAAAGATGCTTTGGTGCCACCGCTGACGCAACCTGCCTTAAACATTCATGGTAGGAGACCGAGATTTTTAAGTCAGCCTTACTGAGCAGTCTGCTATATGTATGGATTCACACGGAAAAAACAATAGGCATCACAGGCGAAAAAATGACATACAAAACACAAACATACAAAGAAATCAAATACTGGGGCACTTAGGTGGCTGTCGGTTAAGCGTCTACCTTCGGCTCAGGTCATTACCTCGCAGTTCGTGAGGTCCAGCCCTGTGTTGGGCTCTGTGTGGACAGCTCAGAGCCTGGAGCCTGCTTCCAATTCTGGTCTTCCTCTCTCTCAAAAATAAAGATTAAAAAATAGTAATAATAATAAAAGAAAGACTGTGTCAAAAGATAATGAAAAAAGTAGCCCAGGAAAATCAAACCAGTGACCTAGGAGTACACACGAATGTCCTATCCTAAAAAGATGATAAACACAGAGAACACTTGTAACATCAGCGTTTTCCTCTCTCTAAATTTACTTAGGGGGCCTTCCAATTACAAACCCATTTCCCAATGCCCTGACGCTGGAAAAACGGATATCCCAGACAGCACACATTAGTAGGGTTACCTTGCTTATTAGAAAAAAAGATCCCGGGGCACCTGGGTGGCTCAGTCAGTTGGGTATCCGACTTCAGCTCAGGGTGTGATCTTGTGGTTTGTGAGTTCAGAGCCTGGAGCCTGCTTCAGATTCTGTGTCTCCCTCTCTCTCTGACCCTCCCCTGTTCACACTCTGTCTCTCTCTGCCTCTCAAAAGTAAATAAATGTAAAAAAAAAAAAAAAAAAAGAACAAGGTAGAAAGGCTGAAGATACAGTTAGGAACCAAATCCCTGGTCCCATCCGAGGGGACAGAGTACACACAGGGCACCCCAGCCCTGGGGACCCACACTGAGAAGCAGTCTCCCCTCCATCTGACTGTGAAAACCAGCAGGGCTTACCTCCAGGACACTCAGCTGAGGAGAGGAAACGGAGTCCCCACCCTTAAAGGGCCAGCATACTAAATACCTTACTAAATAACTCAGCCCTGGACACAGCACAGATCCGGCAGTTTGAAGTGCCTGGGGTGTATGTGAAGATTTATTAACCTGTCTTAGAGCATGTGTCAGAGGGACAGGGATCCACAGGGGCTCTCTCTGGGAACAAATGGCTGGTGGGTGCCATTTTTCTTGCCCTCACACAGCCTATTCCCCTGCAGACCTGCCCCCTCCCCCAAACCTCCCCCCCTCCCCCCAGCCTCAGCAGGTGCGCCTCCAAAGCGACTCCTGCCTGGGGTGGGAGTGGGGGAGGAGATAACCCAGCACGCCCATGGTTCCTGGCTGTGCAGGGGTGAGGCCTGCCGTTTGTGTGCCTAAACTGTGACAGAGGTTAGTTACGGGCTGCTCGGCTGAATGCCAGCCCGCAGCAGCTACAGCTGGGCCTTCCCACAGCCTGCAGAGCAAGCTCCCGCGTAGTGTGGCCCACAGCAGGTGGCGTGGGTCATTGCCGTCAGCGGGGCTAAAGGCGAGCCCGCTGACAAAGAGGACCACACAGTAGTGTCTAGGCCAGAACAGAACGTGTGCGTGCCTGCAATCCACTGAGGACCTGGAGTGCCTGGTTCTGGTGGCCACCAGGGGGCGCCGTGCTACAGGGCAACACAGGACCTCTTTATACGAGGCCACCACTTTCAAAAGCAGGGAACACGGCTGACCTACCTAATACACAGAAACAGAGTTAGACAAAATGAGGAGACAGAGGAGTATGTCCCAAATGGATGGGGGAAAAAAAAATCACGGAGATAAGCAATATGCTGGGTCAACAGCTCAAAGTAATGGTCATAAAAGTAACACATTTGAGAGAGAAGGGAGTTCAGTGAGAACTTCAACAAAGAGAGAGAAAAGATTAAAAAATAACCAGCCAGACCCGAAGAGGATGATAACTAAAAAGAAAAATGCACTAGAGGGAACCAAAAGCAGATCAGAGGATGCAGAGGGACAGATCAGCGATCTGCAGGGCAGAGTAGAGACGGGCAGCCAACTGAACTACTAACAACAAAAGGAGGACTTAGAGCAGCACCACCGACAAAGCCCAAGTACGGAAAGAGCCCACATGTCCGTGGACGGATGAGTGGAAAGAGATGCGGCAGACATATGCACTGGAGTACTTCTCAGCGAAGAAAAGGAATGAAATCGTGCCATTTGCAGCACCCTGGATGGAGCTAGAGGGTATTACGCTAAGTGACATAAGGCAGAGAAAGGCAGACATCCTATGTTTTAACTCATATGTGGAATTTGGGAAACTTAACAGAGGACCATGGGGGAAGGAAGAGGTGGTTATGAACTGAGAGGGAGTCAAACCATAAGAGACTCTCAAATACAGAGTATACAGGGAGGGTTGCTGAAGGAGAGGGGGGTGGGGGGATGGGCTAAATGGGTGATGGGCACTGAGGAGGGCACCTGTTGGGATGAGCACTGGGTGTCGTATGTAAGAGATGAATCACTGGGTTCTCTTCCTGAAACCAATACTACACTGCATGTTGGCTAACTTGAATCTAAATAAAATTTAAAAAATAAAATAAATTAAAAATTTTAAAGAATGATTTTAAAAACTGAGAACAGGTTAAAGGAACTCTGTGAAACCATCAAGCATAAAAACATTTGCATGATAGGGGTCCCAGAAAGAGGAGAGAGAAGGGGGCAGACAACTTATTTAAAGAGATAATAGCTTAAAACTTTCCTATTTTGCGGAAAGAAATATCTCCAAATCCAGGAAGCACAGAGCACCCCCAACAAGGTGAAACCAAGGAAGACTGCCCTAAAACACATAATTAAAATGATAAGAATTAAAAACAGAATCTTAAGAGCAGCAAAAGTAGCAAAACAACTACATACAAGGGAATTCCCATAAGTTTATCCACTAATCTTACAGCAAAAACTTTGCAGGCCAAGTGGGCGTGGCATGAAATATTTGAAGTGCTAGGAGAAATAGAAAACCTACAGCCAAGGAACTCTATATGGCAAGATTATCATGCAGAAATGAGAGATCAAGAGTTTCCCCCCAAAATTTAAAGCATCACTACTAAATCAGCCTTATGAGTAAAGTCAAAGGGAATTTTTCAATTAAAAAAAAATATATATATATATATAAAACATCAAAAACACAAAAAACATGGAGGGGCAATATAAATTCAGTATTTTTAGAATGTGTTTTGAACATAAGCATTAACCTAATATGGGATGTCGTATATGAACCCAGTGGTAACCACAAATCAAAAACCTATAAATAGATATGCAAAAATACACTCAAATGAATCCAAGCACACCACTAAAAACAGGCATCAAACCACAAAGGAAGAGAGTAAAAGAAGAAAGGAACAGAGAAGAACAAAAAACAACCAAAAAACAACAAAATGGCAAAAAGTTCATATCTATCAATAATTACTTTAAATGTCAATGGACTCGATGCTATAATCAAAAGACACAGAATAACTGAACAGATTTTTATATCTTTATTTTGAGAGAGACAGAGAGACAGAGTGAGCGGGGGAGGGGCAGAAAGAGAGGGAGACACAGAATCTGAAGCAGGCTCCAGGCTCCGAGCCCAGTGTGGGACTTGAACCCATGGACTGTGAGATCATGACCTGAGCCAAAGTCCAACACTTAACCAACTGAGCCACCTAGGCATCCCACCAAACGGATTTTTAAAATAACCCATTTATAATGCTCCACATTTAGGACTCATTTAAGTCCTACAGACACATAGACACTGAAAGTGAATGGGTGGGAAAAGATCTCCTATGCAAATAGAAGGGGAAAAAAAAGACCAGGGTAGCAATACTTATATCAGACAAAATAGACCTTAAAACAAAGACTGTAACAAGAGACAAAGAAGGGCAGGACATAGTGACAAAGGGATCAATCGAACAAGAGAATGTAACAATTATAAATATCTATGCACCCAACACAGGAGCACCTAAATACATAAAACAAAAATTAACAGACATAAAGGGAGAAATTGACAGTAACACAACTATAGGATGGAATTTTATGTAACACCTTTATCAGTGTATAGGTCATTCAGGCAGAAAATCAACAAGAAACAGTGGCTTTGAAAAACACATCCGACTAGATGGACTTAAAAGAGATACATATAGAACATTCCCACCAAAACAGAATACACACTCCTTTCAAGGCCACATGAAACATTCTCCAGGTCATATTATATGTTAGACCACAAAATAAGTCTCAATAAAATTAAGATTGAAATCATATCAAGCATCTTTCCCAACCAAAATAGTATGAAACTAGAAATCAATTACAAACAAAAAAACTAGAAAAAAACAGAAACATGTGGAGGTTAAACAACATACAAAAGAACCAACAGGTCAATGAAGCAATTTTAAAAAATCAAAACATACATGAAGATAAATGAAATAGAAACACAATGGTCCAAAATCTTTGGGACAGTGAGAGGAGTTCTAAGAGGGAAATATATAGTGATACAAGTCTACTTCAACCAACAAGAAGAAGCTCAAAGAACAAGCTAAACTCACACCTAGGAACTAGAAAAATAAGAAATAAGATTCATAGAAGGAAGGAAACAATAAGGATTAGATCAGAAACAAATGAAATAAAGACAATAAAATTAGAAAAAAAATCAGTGAAGCCATGAGCTAGTTTTTTGAAAAGAGAAACAAATTTGATAAACTTTTAGCCAGTCCCACCAATCAAAAAGAGAGAGGACTCAAATAAAAGCAGAAAGGAATTTAAAAAAAAAAACATGTGGATACAAATACAGAAATACAAAGACTATGACAAAAAATTATATATCAACAAATTGGACAATTTCTAGAACTATAGACTCTTCCAGAACTGAATCAAGAAGGGAAACAGAAAACCTGCACAGACTGATTATTAGTAAGTAACAAAATGAAATGGGTAATCAAAAACTCCCAACAAACAAAAGGCCAGGTCCATATGGTTTCACATGTGAGTTCTACAAACTTTTAAAGAAGAGTTAGTATCTATTCTTCTCAAACTATTCCAAAAAATGGAATAGGAAGAAAAACTTCCAAATTCATCCCCATAAGGCCAGCACTACTCTGATACCAAAACCAGACAAAGACACTACAAAAAAAAGAAAACTATGGGCCAATATCCCCAATGAACACGATACAAAAATCCTCCACAAGGTATCAGCAAGCCACATTCAACAAATATTAAAAGGATCATTCACCACAGCCAACCTGGATTTATTCCAGTATGCAACAGTGGTTCCAATTTTGCAAATCCACGTGATACATCACATTAACAAGGAGGAGGATAGAAACCACGAAACCATTTCAACAGATGCAGAAAAGGCTTTTGATGAAATATAACATGTTCATGACAAAAAACTCTCAACAAAGTGGGCATAGGGGAAATATAACTTAACATAACAAAGGCCACATACGAAAAAATCCACATCTTAATATCATACTTAGTGATGAATAATTTAAAGTTTTCCCCTCTAAGATCAGGAACAAGACAAGGATCATTCAACACTGAACTATAGGACCAAGCTGCAGCAATTAGACAATAAGAAATAAAAGGCATCCAAACTGGTAAGGAAGAAGTAAAATTGTCACTACTGAGGGCAGATGACGTGATTACACATAGAAAGCCTGAGAGACCCCAACAAAACTACCAAAACAAACTCAGTAAAGTTGCCAGATACAAAATTAACATACAGACATCTCTTGCATTTCTATACACTAATAACAAAGTAACAGAAAAAGAAATTTAAAAAACAATCCCATTTACAATTGCACAGAACACACCCACACACACAACATAGGAATAAATTTAACCAAGAAAGTCAAAAACTTACACTCTGAAAACTCTAAGACGTTGATGTAAGAAATTTAAGACAACAAATGGAAAGATATACCATGCTCATGGATGGAAAAATTATTATCATTAAAATGTCCACACTACCCAAAGCAATCTACAGATGCAATGCAATCCCTATCAAAATACTCATACCATTTTTCATAGAACTAGAATAATCTCAAAATTTGTATGAAACCACAAAACACCTTGAACAGCAATCTTAGAAGAAAGCTGGAGGTAGCGCAATCCCAGATTTAAAGATATACTGCAATGTTATACTAAATGAAATAGTTTAGTACTAGCACAAAAAAAAAAATAAGAGATTAGGGCGCCTCGGTGGCTCAGTCAGTTAAGTGCCCGACTTTGGCTCAGGTCATGATCTCATGGTTTTTGAGTTCAAGCCCCACATCGGGCTCTACGCAGACAGCTCAGAGCCTGGAGCCTGCTTTGGATTCTGTGTGTGTGTGTTTGTGTGTATGTGTGTGTCTGTCTGTCTGTCTGTCTCTCTCTCTCTCTGCCTCTTCCCTCCTCATGCTCTGCCTCTCTCTCTCAAAAATAAACAAACATTAAAATTTTTTAAAATAAAAATAAACAGATCAATGGAACAAGACAGAGCGTAGAAATAAATCCACAATCCTATGGTCATATGAAGCAAAAATATAGAAGAGGGAACAGATGGTCCTTTCAAAAACTGGTACTGGGAAAACTGGGACAGTTTACATGCAAAAGAATGAAACTTGAGCACATTCTTCCATCATTCACAAAAGTAAAACTTAAAATGAATTAAAGACCTAAATGGGAGACCTGAAACCCTACAACTCCTAAAGGAAAACAAGGACAATCATGTCTTAGACATCAGCTTTAGCAAAACGTTTATGGATAGGTCTCCTCAGGCAAGTGAAACAAAAGCAAAAATATTAGGACTACACCAAAATAAAAAGCTTGTGCGCAGGACAGGAAACGAACAATACAACAGAAAGGCAAACTACTAAATGGGAGAAGAGATTTGCAAATGATGCATCCAAATTTTGGGTTAGTATCCAAAACATATCAAGAATTTATACAACACCAAAAAAAAAGAAACAATGAAATTAAAACATGAATAGAGCACCTCAACATACATGTTCCAAAGAAGACATTCAGATGGCCACGACCCACATGAAAAGATGATCAACATCACTCATCATCAGGAAAATGCAAACCAAAATCATAAAGAGACATCACCATACACCTGTCAGAATACCTAGCATCCAAAAGACAAGAAAAACTAAGTGTTGGTGAGAATGTAGAGAAAAGGGAACCCTCACGCAGTGTTGGTGGGAAAGCAAGTTGGTATAACCACCGTGGAAAATAGAACAGAGGTTCCTCAAAAAATTAGAAAGAAAAATACCGTATGGTCCAGTAATTCTGATGGACCCCAAAGAAAACACCCCCGAAAAAAGAAAACACTAACTTGAAAAGCTATATGCACCCTTATGTTTGCTGCAGCATTGTTTACAATAGCCAAGATCAGGAAGCAGCCCGTGTCCAATGATGGATGAGTGGATAAAGATGTGGTTTATAGATCCACAACGGAATATTACTTAACCATAAAAAAAGAGATCTTGCCATCTCCAACAACATGGATGGAACTAGAGTGTATTGTGCTAAGTGAAATAGGCTAGAGAGAGACAAACACCATATGATTTCACTTATATGTGGAATCTAACCAACAAAATAAACCAAAAAAAAAAAAAAAGAAGACTCTTCAATACAGTAAATGGAACAAACAGATGGTTGTCAGAGGGGAGTTGGGTGGGGGGAGTGGGCGAAATAAAGGGCGTTAGGAGGTACGAACTTCCGGTTATATAGTAAATGAGTCAGGGAGCTGAAAAGTACGGCACAGGGACTCTAAGTGGGTAATATCGTAATGACATTATGTGGGGGCAGACGGTGGCCAGGCGCAGAACAGGTGCCGAGTAACGTGCCGTCCAGTCACTGTCACATACCTGACGCTCTAGCGTCACACTGTGTGTCAACCCCACCTCATAAGTAAACAGCACAGTCAGAATCTTCAGAAAATGTACTAAGTAAAACTAAATTTTTATTCATAACATTGTCATTTTCTCACTATCAACTAAGTAAGATCTAATTGAACGCTCCAGAACTATGGCGGTATGTGCTCACATTTATGTGGTATAAGCTATAGATTTTCAGAGAAAATCCCAAAGCATGACCCATTCTCCCACCTAATTTTAGAAGCACCCTTCTCAATGATCTGTAACCCTGCATTTCCAAGGGGCTTTCCGAAGCTCAGTATCTAAAAGTATTTGTCGGGGCGCCTGGGTGGCTCAGTCGGTTAAGCCTCTGACTTCAGCTCAGGTCAGATCTCACGTTCGTGGGTTCGAGCCCCGCATCAGACTCTGTGCTGACAGCTCAGAGCCTGGAGCCTGCTTCCGGTTCTGTGTCTCCTTCTCTCTCTGCCCCTCCCCCTCTCATGCTCTGTCTCTGTCTGTATCAAAAATAAATAAAACATTAAAAAAATTTTTTTAAATAAAAGTATTTGTCACGCTTTTCTCAAAAACCAGTATTAATCATAGCAAACACTTACCTATATTCTTCAAACTTAAGCTAGATTTGGGCTTTATTTCAACTGAAATTATTTTTTAAATTTTGAGGCTTTATCTGAAACTCAAATTATTTTAAAACTCGTACCTGTCCTCACCCACCTTCAGAAACCCAGTGTCTGATCAAAGACTTCATAGCTAAAGGTCACACAAAAACAATTTCAGAATCTCAAAACTGGAAAAACAAAGTTTCAAATAACCAAAGAAGTCACAGCATTCCGTGGATCACCTGGGAAGACCACGTGAGATCAAGAACAGAGTGAAACCACGGATGATGCACCGCGCCTTGATGCTCAGATCCTTAACCCGTCACACAACTTCGCCTCCGCTGGACCACGGCAAGTCTTTCTGCCTATCTTCCAATTGCCTTCATTTAACGGCTGTCAAAAAAAGGATTATTAGGTAGTATACGATGTCCCTTCTTTTTCTCTCCTCTCTTCCAGGAGTGCTTTGGACGGACATCCAGCGCATGAATACACTAGTGATTCCCAAACTCCAATCTGGGAACTGATACACGTCAAAAATGAAAATGGTGTGTTTTTTAATCAATCTGAAGTGAAATGAAAATAAGGCCACAGTTGGACTTTCCACAAAGCCACATGTGTTCCACTCAAAGTGCCTGTCCCTTCTCCCGAAAGGACATACCTGTTATGTTTCAAAAGGAGTTTTCTTTTATGAAATGATGGATGATAGAAAATAGTATTTTTAACATTCTTGTCTGGCAAAACGAAAGCTGGCAATCTCTAGAGAGAGTTAAGAATAACTTTTCTGCTGTTTATAAAACCAAAACTGTGGAAAACAAATACTGACAGCCTGAGGGGAAAACAAAAAACAAGGTTTTCCAGTACGAGCAGGCCCTGGAGCATGTAATGCTAGATACTTCTGGAAGCTTCTATCTACACATAGCTCAAACAGAAGCTCCCTTTGCCCCTATCCCCTTCTAGGGATGGCTAGGAATTCCCGTCACCGTGTCTCCAACATTTGTCCTACTTTTCTTCTGAAATTGCTTTCTTCTAGTTGTTAAATGTGAACATAAAATGACGGGGCTATTCTTTTGACACGTCTCCGAAAGCATGCTAAGGACAGAATGAGACAGAAGGTAGACGGAATAAAGTACTTTAGAACCCCTAGAAGAGTACAGATGAGCGTGTAAGAAAAATAAATGAACGACCTGGGCAGAAAAAGTTCAACCGAGGGACAACCAAAGTCTCTACTGGATACAGTCTCTAATTAACAGTGAATCCTACTGCCCAGGAGAGAGAGCTGGGGAGGCAGAAAGAAAAGGGGGAAAAGTTTCCCACAGGAACAGAACAGGCCCGGAGACCAGGGCGGCCTCCATGCCCGCACAGGGGGCCCAGCGAGCTCAGAAAGCAGAAGCGTCTCTCCCCCACCTCGTGGGGCAGGAAGATGGCTGGATGCTCCTAAAGGCTCCCTGTTAACTTTCCTTTGTCCACAAATAACAGCAGCCTCGCCTACAGCGCTTGGAGACAGACCTAAGAGAAAGCAGCTCCGTCGGCCGCCCGCTTCCTGCCATTCCAAATCAGGAGCAAGTTCTTCCTCCCGAGGGCACACGTAAGCGTCCCCAAGTCCAGGTCCCCCAGGCCGGCTTTCATTTACACATTCGTCCTAAGACAGGATCATTCTGAAAATGGGTTGTCAGTGTCCGCATCCTTTTGTGTGTGTGTGTGTGTGTGTGTGTGTGTGTGCGCGCGCGTGTGGTAGAATATGCCTAAAATTTGCCATTTTTGCCACAAGTCTAGAGAGTTCCGTGGCGTTAAGTACAGGTGACCCCTGAATAACACATGTCCACTTACACTGAAATGAATATGTTGGAAATTTTTTGGAGATTTGTGACAATTTGAAATAACTCACAGGTGAACCGCATGACCTAGGAACAGGAAAAAATCAAGAAAAAGTTAGGTATGTCACAAATGCGTAAAATATACGTACAGTTTTCATCATTTACTGCCATAAAATATATACGAATCCATTATAAGAAGTTAAAATTTCTCAGAACTTACACACAGGTTGCACACAGCACCATAGTTGTATGAATGTATTAAATTGTAACTGTGTAAAACTGTTACTGTACTAAGTTCATAGCCATGGTTGCTACTGTGATGAGCTCAAGCGTGGCAAGCATCCGCTTGGAATGCCGTGTGCCACTCCTCACCCCTGCACGAGTAGTTCCGTGAAACCATCTCTAGAGATTCTATGAGTAAAGCTGTGAGGCAGTAAAGAGTTACAGGCAGAGTCTGGCTGGGCTGGGGGTGGGGGAGGAGGGCGCGGCTGGCCCTCCCCAAGCCCTGAGCTGCTCAAGGGTCAACTGTGCATTCCTATTGTAATGCAGCCCAAATTGCGCCACCTAATCGTGGGTCCCCACAGACTCTGTAGGCTGTTGATGGTAGGATTTCATTTGCACAAGAACGTGTTTTTGCTCCACAATCCCCAACCTTCCCATTTTCAAGGGCTTTTTCCTAAACGAGAAACTCTTGTTTTCTGTATCACAGAACACCAGTGGTGTTACAACCCATGTGCAGAACTAAACGGATTAAATTATCCTGGAGGCCAAGTCTCAAGTCAGACGCATAACGTGACAAGTCAGTTATGAAAGCAATGGTTGTATCTGTCTGCATTCTAGCGGAATGAAGATTTATAAATCCCTTCTTTTTGGCAGCCTTTTAAACATTTACATATCAACAACTTTATTCAGATCTCGGACACGTAGCAATTATATACTTAAGGGGTACATCTTAGTATTTTTATATATACATATATGTACACATTGCGAAAAAACCACCATCAAGCTAAATAAATATTCATACACAGTGACCCTTCCGTGTGTGCATGGAGGAGACTGAAGATGTGTCCTCTTAGAAAATTTCAAGCATTCCTCTACTCAGTACAAAATACTCAACTAGGGAGAAACTCTTCCCTTGCGTGACCACCATGGCCATGGTAAATCAGGAGCCACACAATTAAAAGGCTCTGTTCACACAACCAAAACTCAACACGCACAGCAGACATGCGGCGCACGTCAGAGCACACAGCACTCGTGGTTGTGGCCTCCGCAAAAGATATACAACATTGACGGCTTTTGCTTTTGTCAATATGCTGCAAATGGCTTATCCTAACAAGCAATTTTCCACCGTCCCTGCTGCTTGTTAATTTTTCAATATGGAAACACCCGAGTGCACCTAAGATTTTCACGCACTATCACAAGGCAATCAAAACGTCAAATTTTACCAAATGACAAAATTGCACGTGAACATTACAACTAGCTAGCCTTTATGTTTTTCTTTTAGGCTTACATATCTGAGAACACCGCTTCTGCCCAAGGAGACCATCAATTTCCCTGTGACTTGGTTGGCTGTCTGTTGATAAAGAGATCTATTGTTTTGTAAATGAGGAAGCACAGGTGTGGGGCTCCATTCTTACCTCCTATGGCCAAGCCACTGGGGGGAAAAGGTGTCTTTCTTGCCCATACCCTCACTCCAATGGCAAGATCACATGAGCATCAAGGCATGCCGGCTGGGGACCACCATCACTGTACTAACTCATCCACGTTCGGAGTTTAAGGAATAATCCTAAGAAGTCGAGTGCAGGGTGATTAAGGCACAGCCAGAGGAACCACCAAACGAAGAGCCCTTGGGCGCCCCGGAGCGGCAGCCTCTGCTAAACAAACACGCCGATCATTCTTAAGGCGGTAGTTCCACTTAAACCAATTAGCATGGCGGTTCATTTCACAGAAATTACTTCATCGCTTCAGAAATCCCCTCTGAAATCAGTTACCAGCACCACACATTTAAATTTCTTTTTTTTTTCCTAAATAATGGACTAATCACTGAACCATCATGCAGACCGGCCTCAGACCAGATTTGCTCATCTCACAGGCTGCCAATCATTTTGCTAAAACTTAACATGTGCTCGCTCCGTTAGAAGACACCGCGACATCATGGAGATACGGAACAGAGGATTAAATCAGTGAGCAGGGTCATTTATGTGACGGAAGATTGAAAATGAAGACTGGGAGTGAAGTTCTTAAGAAAGCCAAACAGTGGGGCTCAAACCATTAGCCTACTTCCTACGAACTTTGCTCAAGCCCAGTGTTTACATACCTTCTCTTGCACTAGAATTTATAACATTCCTGAGAGCCGAGTCAGGACAAATCTTGCCAAATTTCAGCTGGAACACAAAGACGAGGCAAGGTCACACTGGCAGGAAGACCACCTTCAGCATCATACCGTCAGCCATAGGTCATCTGAGTGGACACGGATCTAAAGCAACGCCCCGAACCATCACAGCTCGGCAGGCGCAGCGCCGTTTCCCAGGGCTCCGGGGCTGAGCCAGTCCATCCTCTCTCTGCCTGAGCTAGCACACCACGGTGCTCACTCTGTACCAAGCACTGCGCCCAGAACAGTAAGAGAAGTATTTCATCCTAACGTTATTTTTTGAGTTAAGTACCATCATTCTCATTTTATAAATAAAAAAATTAAGGCTTAGAGAAATGAGCCGGGCAGAGCCCCTCGGTAAGTCTCTGAGCTCGGGTGCGAAGCCAGAGTTTGACTCAAGAACCCAGTCCTCAACTGTCATGCGATCCTGTCTTCCAAACCATGGAGGTCGGCCCGGGAGCTAAAAAACCCACGCTACTCCGGACCGCAGGGAGAACACTGGTCGGAAAAGTCAGCAGACTTAGGTTTTCATCAGCTTACACTCAACTACGCTTATGAATTTGAGAATTAATTTGTTCATTTGGAAAAAGTTACCCTAAAGGCTTTCTCCACTCATGAGGTTACTGCAAAGCCCAAACAACTTAGTAAATAAAACTGGGATAATTCTGCAGATACAGAAATCACTAGATTTCTCACACGTTAGGATCACACTGCTGTGTCCGTATAGCAGCCATAACGGACACAGAAATGCAATCTGAGACCGCCATGGAAAAGTCTTTCGGTACAGTGCTTCTCTAGGTCAGGCAGAAGTCACCTGTGGGCCTTTCCCAATTCTGATTTCTTGCCTTAAGAGGAATTTGTCAGAATGAGTCGTGTTCTACAGACAGAGGATCTGATACACCCTCTGGCTAAGGATTCACCTGAGCATTGTGCTGTACAGGATGCAAATTCGGAGTTAGCACATTCAGACTGAAATCCTTTCTCAGATACCTGTTGACCACAGACCTAGGGCATCCGACGCTCTACAACACTCACTGTGACTGCCTTACACAGAGTGTCTGTTCAATAAACCTTAGCGGTTACTTACAGAATCCCCGTGGGACGGCTGGAATTTCATGGATGCAGTTAAAAGCAGCTCTTCCAGAGCTCCTGTTAGTTTGGAAATCATAACAATGAAATTGGCTTCTCTGGATCTACCTCCAGTTACTCTGGGCTGGGTGTGTGAGCAAGACAGACAGGTTCTCTTCCTGTTTAACAGAAGAGAGTTCCTCCGCCCCTAACGTCATTAAAACAACGTAAACATCAGCCATACCACTTACAAAATGCCACCGCTTGCCAGTAATCCAACTGCGAAAGAACAGATGGTACAAAAAGGTTTGCATTTCAATAGAACTAGCTTTATTATTATATTATTATTATTTTAAACAAAAGAAATGGTCTAAAAGCAAATGCAGATTATGTACCGAGGGATGGACATGACCTGGTACGTACAAAGGAGCTGCTGCTGTGTCATAAATGAAAACAGAATGTTAGGGGGAAAGTAAGACTTCGGGTGCTGTCTGTCTGGATAATCTGGAGACGCGAGTTAACGGAAAGAAGGCGCGGCGCCGAGCCATCAGCAGGAACAGAAAACGAATCGAAATGGAACTACCAGCAGGTGCTTTTCCAGAGAACCACGGGCTGGCAGCGGGGAATGGGCATCAACTCACGGTCTTCTCATTTTCCCCGTTTTCTATGATTTTCCTCTTCTTCTCATCTGTTTTCTTCTTGAAGATGTTATTTCGGTAAAACTGAAGCTCTCTGATGCTTTCGCTAATGTCGTCCAGCGCCCTGCGAGCAAACACACCGCGCTCAACTGAATGTCCACAGGGGAAATGAGCAATGGACTAAGGACTTAAGAACAAGGCGCTACTGTCAAGGCCACCACCTGACATCACTAAGAGGAGGGGCATTTCAATAGAGCAAACGTAAGGGCTTTGTTAAAAAAAAAAATGTGATTAAAAATGTGTTTCCTAAAATATATCTGATTATAAAGTCGCCCAAACCATCCTAGAAGATGGCGAAGTGTTCCATGGGGAAAAAGTTAACCCCGGGGTCAAGTAAGTTTAGGAAAAAACTAGGTCAAATACTCCTTGCCTGAACTTCTTTGCAAAGCATTTAACGTACCAACGCGGGCTGTGCGTTTCCAAGGGGAGGCTGCAGTAGCCCCACAGTATTTCTAAAACTTGATCGGCCACATCCATGGAGCACTCACTAACAGCTCATGGAACCTAGTCTGGGAAACCCCGCAGTCCTGGATGACATCCCTACGCAACACAGACGGACACGCTCAAGCCTAACTCACGACTCGGCCATCACACACATCCCTCACCAGACAGCCGCTGACCATACAGGAGATGTCTAGTTCCCCTCTGGTGGGGACCTGTGCTAATGACCGGGGGCGGCCTGGCGCCGTCGAACAGCCTGTCTTCTCCAACACGCTGTTTCTCATCGGTTCTAGTCCGAGAAATCAGAACAGTGTGCAGGGCAGGCAGTAAGCCCTGAATGATAAGCCACGAGCATCTTGTAGAGAACAAACTGCACAAACGTTAGTGCAGGGGTTTTACGACTGTTACGGTGGCTGAGGTGACAGTTTTGCTTTCTTCCTGGGTCCCGGTTATGTGGTGGAGAGCTGAAATCACCAAAAATACAGCCTCTGACTAACCCAAAGTTGTGGACGACGTTTTATCCACAAAACCCACTTAGATCCATAAAAGATCTTGAAACCCAAAGCACTTTTATGCCTCTGTGGCGAAACCTGGTTAATCTTGATATGAGGCTATGTATACTCATTAGTTAGGCTATTTGGTGGGAATACCCACGTTTCACTGCAGAGACATCAATGTGTTTGATCATGGGACGCTTCCTCGGACCTTGTCAGGCACGTTATATAAGAGTAAACACTACGAATATGCTTTGACCTTTCTAAAGCTTGAAAAATTCTGGAATCCGAAAGACATCGAACCCTGCTTCAGACAAGGTCTTCTAAGCCCGTATTATTATGCTGTAGCCCATACAATCCCTCTTTCCAGAAAAACGGTGGGATGGCAAACTCTTTAGAGCAGGGGCTTGGTCTTTCTGTTTGCTACCCCTCAGGAGCCAGGTGCTTGGGCCACCGGGGGGGCTCAGTTGGTTAAGCGTCTGACTTCGGCTCAGGTCACGATCTCACGGTCTGTGGGTTCGAGCCCCGCATCGGGCTCTGTGCTGACAGCTCAGAGCCTGGAGCCTGCTTCAGATTCTGTGTCTCCCTCTCTTTCTGCCCCTCACACACTTGTGCTCTGTCTCTGTCTCTCAAAAATGATTAAATGTTAAAAAATAAAAAATTAAAAAAAAGAAGCCAGCTGCTAAATTCCCCATCAAGTTTAATGTTTCTCCTGATAAAAATTTTTAATTGTTTTTAAAGAGCCAATACAGAACACTAGACAAACAAGATCTTCAAATTTCTTGTGCTCCTGTGCCTAAGTTTACAGACATAAAAGAAAGGATCCGAAAAACTAAAAAGCGTCAAAGTCAGGCTGTTAATACAACTGTCCGCAAGGTGTTCTAATTAATTTCGAACAGCTACAAGTTCATGCTCTTGCTGGGAGGAACAGTAATTCTGCTCATTACTAGAAAGAGTACAGACTGTCTGATCAGACCTACGAACTGAGCGATCCCAAAGCTCCGAAACCGCACTAAAGACAGAAGATGCTACGTATCTCAGAATGGAATACTAGAATCCTGACCACAACTCCAGACAATCTTGGCAAAAGAAAGTGGTCTTGATGCGGGCGGACCTTTATCCCCCCCCCCCCCCCCCCACGAAAACAAGAGCAGAGAACAGACATCACTGGAGGCGGTCGGGAGGAGCGCGAGAGCTCTGTGCCGGTCGGATGGCCAAGCTCTTGCAAGGACCCAAACTTACCTGTGAGAAGCAGCCTTCTTTGGTGCAAATTCATACTCTTCTGGATACCAGCGTCTACACACAGCAAAAACGGAACTCTCAAAGGAAACTGTCTCAAATATACTGGATAATTACCTCCTTCAAGCAATTTATTCACAAGGAAAAAAGGCATTTGGCTCAGCTACCGAGTTGCCCCCTTGCCCGGACTCTCTTCCCCCCGCTCTTCCCCCCGGATACTCTCACTAGGCAGGCTCGTCGATGGCTGAGACTCCTCGATTCGCGCCGCCCCGGCCCGCCCCTGGTTGGTCTGGATAGCCAGCCACCAGAGATCCATCAGACACGTCTAATCAACATATATACAACCACGCTTATCCTCAAGGCCTCCCTCTTCCCGTCCACCGAATCTGCTCTCCCTCCCGCCCCCGCTGTACCTCCAACAGTCCGTCATCTGCCCAA
>PJEM01016804.1:0-24409 GCA_004023845.1 Helogale parvula | reverse complement strand
AATCACCTAATTTCACAGCTATCTGAAGTGGCAATCGTTATTTAGCAGCTTATCTATGATACATTCAAGATACATGATACAATTTATTACTTGCCTATAAGCTACAACACAGCCTGCTTAATACCTTTCCTTAAATTCCACCTCTATACTACAGTATACTTGAGGTCCATGCAGAAAAGTAGCTACCTTTTATATAGGAGATGGATGATTAAGTCTTTGGTGCTGTAAAAGCAACTTCATTTAAACATAACCACCCCCACCACCATAAAAAGATGAGGAAGCAAAAAAAAAGTAAAGAAAATAATAAGGGAAAAACCCAAGACACACCCCCTAGGGGGAAAAAAAAACCAGCATGTAATTCCTGTCCTTGACAGAATGTATTAAATAAGCAAACACCACCAACAAGCAAAACAAGTACTACAATGTAAAAATATTAAAAATAAAGAAAACCCTCTCACATGCATGAATGAAAGATTGCACACATAGAACTCATATCTTTTCAAGCTTCAATAGTAAATATTTTGCTACTATGTATTAAATACTGCATGGTTTACCCAAGCTAAGATGAAACCACATCATGAATCAATAAGCATTTTACATTAAACAAACACTCTTAAAACTCTGCTGTGGGACTAAGGATTCCTTTTCCATTTCATGATTTGCATTTCTGTCATTTCTCTCGCTGTTCCTAGAGTAAACACAAAAAGGAGGAGGAGGGAAACATTAAATCAGTGCTGCAATTGTATATGACCTTTGGGAAGATTTAATAGATGAGGTTAAATTTTCAATTCTTTTCTATCTGTGGATTTAATTAGTGTTTTAGCTTTAGTAGCATGATAATTTTTTAAATATAGTTTATTGTCTAGTTGGTTTCCATATAACACCCAGTACTCATACCAAGTGCCCTCCTCCATGCCCATCACCCATTTTCCCCCTCTCCCAACCCCCATCAACCCTCAGTTTGTTCTCAGTATTTAGAAGTCTCTTATGGTTTGCCTCTCTCCCTCTCCTTAACTATTTTTCCCCTTCTCCTCCCCAATAGTCCTCTGTTAAGTTTCTCCTGTTTCTCCTATTCCACAAATGAGTGAAAACGTATAGTATCTGTCTTTCTCTGCCTGACTTATTGCACTTAGCATAATACCCTCGAGTTCCATCCATGTTGCTAGAAATGGCCAGATTTCATTCTTTCTCATTGCCATGTAGTATTCCATTATGTATATAAACCACATCTTCTCATCCACTCATCAGTTGATGGACATTTAGGCTCTCTCCATGATTTGGCTATTGTTGAAAGTGCTGCTGTGAACATTGGAGTACATGTGCCCCTAAGTAGCATGAAAAGTTAAGAATTATATGTACTTGACCCCTTCTCACCAATTTCAGGCATGCTGTGCTTCTGGTTATGGGTCAGTTCTGATAAAATTATTTTCTCTATTGAAGATTTGGCTCTGCTACTGTTTCCCAGATGAGGCATCACTTCTCATTCTTTCAAGTCTGAGGGTCAATTCAGAGGTCTCCTTGGGGTGCCTGGGTGGCTCAGTCACTTAAGTGTTCGATTCTTAATTTCGGCTCAGATCATGATCTTAGGGTGGTGAGATCGAGCCTTACATCAGGCTCCTTGCTATGCATGGAGCCTGCTTGGGGTCCCTTTCTTTGCCCCTCCCCCCCTTGCTTGCTCACTCACTTGCTCTCTCTCTCTCTCTCTCTCAAAATAAATAAATATGGGGCACCTGGGTGGCTCAGTCGGTTAAATGTCCGGCTTCGGCTCAGGTCATGATCTCACATTCGTGGGTT
This sequence comes from Helogale parvula, assembly GCA_004023845.1. Classification (NCBI taxonomy): domain Eukaryota; kingdom Metazoa; phylum Chordata; class Mammalia; order Carnivora; family Herpestidae; genus Helogale; species Helogale parvula. The sequence continues at coordinate 22,615 of PJEM01016804.1, read as the reverse complement.
CTAGCCCCGCATCAGGCTCTGTGCTGACAGCTCAGAGCCTGGAACCTGCTTCAGATTCTGTGTCTCCCTCTCTTTTTGACCCTCGCCTGCTCTCTCTCTGTCTCTCAAAAATAAATAAAAAACATTAAAAAATATTTTTAAATAAATATTTAAAAACTTCAGAGGTCTCAGTGTACATTACTAAGCCATGGATCCTGAGTGAGAGCAAGTGGGAGAGCCTTGAAGTACTCTGAAAAGAGGGATTCAGGTTGTCTGGTGGGTTAGTCATCAGGTGTCTGTGAAAGATTAAGAAATATAGGTTCAGAATTTCCAGGGATGGGCCTAAGGATATGCTAATTTAAGTTAAAATTATCATTCAGTCATTTAGTAGATGCTAGTTAATGTATGCACTGTGGAATTAAACAGAAATTCTGTCTTACAGAGTTTCTGGGGTAGAGGTGAGAGGAGGACACACTAGCCCTGTGTGGAAAATAGAGTCAGAGTGGCTTCTGTAGTAGTCCTGGTGAGACCACAGAGGCTTGGATTAGGGTGGTAATGCAGAGGTGGTCAGAAACACATTTAGGACATCTAATTTGAAGGTAAAGTTAATAGGACTCATTGATGGTTTGCTTATGGGATGTAAAGGACAGAGTAATCAAGGATAACTCCAGTCACTGTGGTTGACCTGAGAAATGGTTGAATAGTGGTGATGTTTACTGATAAGAGCAAGACTAGGAAAAGTGTAGATTGTAGGAGTTCTGGTTGATAATTGAGAAGTTTGGGACATGTTAAATTTAAGTGGCTTATTAAATATTCCAGTGAAGAATTTCAGTAGGTTATTACACAAATGAATCTAGTGCTTAGAGAGAAGATAATGCTGAGGTAATAATTTGGGAGTCAACAGTGAATAGTGTTATGTAAAATCATAAGTATTATAAAGGTGTTTACTCTTTATAAGGCTCTGGGCTAAGTGCTGGGGATATAATACTGAATAAGATCCTGTAGACATGGCTGTCATGGAGTTTACATTTTTGTAGGGGAGGCCAAAATTAAATAACTAATTTCACAATCACATATGTGAAATATGCACTAAGGGAGATATGGTATATTAGGGGGAGGGTATTCTGTTTTAATCTGGAAAATTAGAGAAGACTTTCTTGAGATAGTTACTGTTGTAAGCTAATAATTTGGGGAAATAAGAGGAAGACATAAAAAGACTGTGTAAGCGGAGAGAGAATGCCATCTTTAAGGCTCTGTAACAAGGTCAGTACAGCTGGAGAATAGACAAGTTGAGGGACATAAGATTGAGAGAACAGGTAGATAGGAATCAAACTGTGGAGGATATGGGCTTTGACCCAAGGGAAGGTGAAACCATTCAAGGAGTTCTATCATATTTGCATTTGAAAAATCACTTTTAGCTGTAATGCAAAGTAGGTATTAAAGGGGTGTGCAAAGCTGCTTAGGAGAGACCAGTGGGAGAGTATTGCTTGGACTAATGTAAAAGCAATAAAAATAGAACTAGATGTGCTTGCAAGATACCTAGAACATTAAATTAAAAGAACTTTTAATTGTGTAATGAGGTAACATAATTGTTGGCAATATGCTGGCAACATAATTGCAGCACAATAATGATTTGCATGATACCTTGAAATTCAGGGGGAGGGGGCATGCCAAGTTGGGCATCACTGTCTTAGCAATTAATGGGATATTGATAACTAAAATAAGTTAATATTAAGCAAGGTGCCGGTTGTACAATCTCAAATTTGATCAGTCTTTTCAGCACTTTGAGCATTTACTTAGCTCATAATTTAGTCTTCCTTTTGTAGCACATGGTTGGGAGGAAAAAGTGCATGCATCTTTCCTTCACTCCTCTTTTCCCACCCTTTTCCTTTGCACATAGGTATTTGGTTTGTTTCCATCTTTTATGCATTGCCTGGTTATTTAACCAAGTAATACCCTTTTTTTGATGAGCTATTGAAAGCTGCAGTAGTTGGCTTTTGGTATTGTTGTTGCACTTGAGTAGAAACAGACCTTTTGTCTACAAGCTATATGAAGAGTGCAACTGCAAAACAAGAGTAAAAGGCACTTCCTTCCACGACGGTACAGTAACCATACAGATCGAATCCCCAGGGACATTCCATCATTGGAAGCAGGAGGTGCCAGAAGATGCTAAAAAAAGGCTTCTGGTTTCCTGGTATTATGGTTTCATTGGCTAGGCAGATGATTGCCACTTTCATTGAGATAGTTATCTCTGGAAGAACTGGCTTTTTTTGTGGAGCAGCAGTGATGGCCATGATGGAGATCATAAGCTTGGTTTGGGACCTGCTGACTTGAATTTCCCCCTCAGACATCCAAATGACAATGTTGATAGGCACTTTGCGTACTTCTCTAGAGCTCAGAGGACAGGGTTAGGCCAAAGGAATAAACTTAAGAGTTATCAGCATTTAGATGCTTAATTGAATGTATGGTTGTAGATGAGATTCCCTGGAGAGGGAAGTATATCTGGAAAGAAAAGTACCTTGAAAACAGGATTGAGTCACTCTAATATTTGTCAGCTGGATAAGCAGAAGAGATTGAGAAGCCTTGGGCAGGAAAGCCAGCAGTGTCATGTCTTGGGAGCCAAATGAAGAGTGTTTCAGGAAAGGAGAGATCAGTTGTGTTGAAGCTGAGGATCAAGTTCTTGCTATAGAAGTATAGCAGTGTAATACTATCCAGTTGCTTCTTTTACAGCTCTTTGAAAATAGTGAAGGCCAGTCCATCTAAAAACAAAAGGGGCAATAATTGGAAGACTACATTGGCCAAGGCTTACAGATCCAAAGAGAAGGCTTAAGAACAGTTTAGAAACCAGTTTCATTCTATGCTGGGAGTATGGGAGTGGAGTGAATGAACTGAAACCATTTCTCAACTTTTAATTCTCTGCTTGACAATTTATAGCCCAGGAGAGAGTGTCCAAAAGGCCTACTGTACACAAAAACAGACACATAGACCAGTGGAATAGAATAGAGAACTCAGAACTGGGCCCACAAATGTACGGCCAATTAATTTTTGACAAAGCAGGAAAGAGTATGCGATGGAAAAAAGACTGCCTCTTTAGCAGGTGGTGCTGGGAGAACTGGACAGCAACATACAGAAGAATGAAACTAGACCACTTTCTTACACCATACACAAAAATTAACTCAAAATGGCTGAAGGACTTGAATGTGAGACAGGAAACCATTAAAACCCTCGAGGAGAAAGTAGGAAAAAACCTCCTAGACCTCCACCGCAGCAATTTCCTACTCGACACATCCCCAAAGGCAAGGGAAATGAAAGCAAAACTGAACTCTTGGGACTTCATCAAGATAAAAAGCTTCTGCACTGCAAAGGAAACAATCAAGAAAATGAATAGGCAACTGACAGAATGGGAAAAGATAGTTGCAAATGACATATCAGATAAAGGGCTAGTATCTAACATCTACAAGGAACTCACCAAACTTCACACCCACAAAACAGATAACCCAGTGAAGAAATGGGCAGAAGACATGAACAGACACTTCTCCAAAGAGGACATCCAGATGGTCTACAGGCACATGAAACGATGCTCAACATCACTCATCATCAGGGAAACACAAATCAAAATCACACTGAGATACCACCTCACACCAGTCAGAGTGGCTAAAATGAACAAATCAAGAAACTATAGATGCTGGCAAGGGTGTGGAGAGTTGGGCACCCTCTTGCACTGTTGGTGGGAATGTAAACTGGTGCAGCCGCTCTGGAAAACAGTGTGGAGGTTCCTCAAACTATCCATAGAACTCCCTTATGACCCAGCAATAGCACTGCTATTTACCCAAGAGATAGAGAAATGCTGATGCATAGGAGCACAGGTACCCCAGTGTTCATAGCAGCAATGTCAACAATAGCCAAAACATGGAAAGAGCCTAAATGTCCATCACCTGATGAATAGATCAAGAAGATGTGGTATATATATACAATGGAGTTCTACATGGCAATGAGAAAGAATGAAATATGGCCATTTGTAGGAAAGTGGATGGACCTTGAGAGTGTCATGCTAAGCGAAATAAGTCAGGCAGAGAAGGACAGAAATCATGTTTGCACTCATAGGTCTAACAGGAGAACAGGAGAAACCTAATGGAGGACCAGGGGGAGGGGAAGAGGGAAAGAGAGTTGAGGAGAGAGAGGGATGTAAAACTTGAGAGACTATTGAATGCTGAAGATGAACTGAGAGTTGAAGGTGGAGGGGGGAAAAGAGGTGGTGGTGATGGGGGAGGGCACTTGTGGGGAAGAGCACTGGGTGTTGTTTGGAAACCAATTTGACAATAAACTATTTAAAAAACAACAAAAAACAAAAAACACACAAAAGGCCTACTGTAGGACATGTAACTTTGTCTTGGCCAGAGTGGGCATGAATCTAATTAGTTTTCGCACCAGATGATATCCCCAGTGGGGAGAGGTAGCTCACCAAAAGGTAATCAGGTAACAATACCAAAAATATACCAAAATACCAGGTTTCAGACTGGGGAGAGAACAAGCAAGATAGGATGGGGAACTAGATCTCAGTGTAAGGGGGCCTCTGCCTGCATGTCCACTGCCCCCTTCCTAGGCATGCTGTTCTTAAGAGAGAAGACATTTCTTACTGGATTTCTTGAGTTAGGCATGGCAGATGTTACTTCACTTGGTGTTTTCTCATTTGTGAATGAATTATTTGATAAAGCTTCTATAGTTCATTATAGCCTGATGTCTTAGGAAAGTTTTACAGTTTCAAGAAGTTACATTCTATGTTCTGGGCAATATTTTCCATTTAATTTGGGGTATACATAAAAAATAGTTACTATGATTTGATTAGCATATAAAATCCATCCCTATTATATCTATCGTTAAAAAAATAGTTATATGAAGCTGTTAGGATGATTTTTATTCTTCACTGCCATACCATCAGCTTGTTTTCCACTTACATTTTATTGTGAACGGTTATGCTAAGTCATAGTTAGCATCCTAATCTCCCAACACTGTTCATATGTTTTTCATGAGGTCCCGGTAAATGACATTATACTCTAGATCAGACATGCTTTTAAACATCCTTAAATCCCCAAGTTATTTTAGATTAACATAACCATTCTTATTCACAAAACTAATCATCTTTAACATTTGAGTGCAGAAGGGACCTATAGTTTTGAAAAGATTTTTGTAGTATTTTAGAGTTGCTAAAGTGTTTGACATGATTTTTTGTGTCATAAAATTTGTATCTTTAGAATTCTCAAGAAATAACTTTTTCATTTAGTCTATAGCAGAAATGGAGAAAGTTCAGCAGGTTTATTAGAACTGTATATGAAACACAAATCCTGAGTGAAGGGACTGCAGTGATTTTCTTGATGAAAATGAACATGAGAATTTTTTCTTTTTTTGGTTTTCAACTTTGCTTTAAATCAGTGATATTTGTAAGTACAGTAATATGCTGCATTGAATATTCATGACAACAAGCTACTTTTATATTAGAAAAAGCAAGAATTTTATATTAAAATAACAAGAAAACCTTTTTTTTCATTTTTGTTTAATGAATAAATCCATGATAGTAAATGGTGGTTATGTTAGTTTTATAACACTAACTAATCATTCCCTTACAGATCTTTTAAGAGTTTCTTTATGACTTTTTGAAAGATAATTCAGATTTCTTTACTTACAATTGGTTTTACTTACAATTGGCTTTTGGTTGTCAAAATTGAAAAGTCATGTGACATGATGGAAAATATACAGGAGCAGTAATTTTTTTTATCTTTTGAAAAAAACAAACATCTGACCTGGTTTAATTTCTAACTTTCTACTTACCAACTATGTTGCTTTGGGCAGATTACTTTACCTCTCTGAGCATTAGTTTTTTTTATCTGTAAAGTATATTAGTGCTTGTTCCTCATGGATGGTATGGAAATTACATAGATATGGGAATTCCCAGAAAAGTATTTTGCTGGGAGCAGCAATTCAACAAATGTTAGGTCTTTTCTCGTTGCCAGGTAGATTAATTTTGCTCCTAAGCAACTCAAATGCTTATGTATAAACAGATAATGAGAATTTTTAAAAAGTTTTTAAAACTCATTTGGTAAGAGTTCCAAATATTATTTAAATCAAGTTTGTCATTAAAAGACTATCAATCCAATGTAGGGCTGGTAAAATGTAGTGCAGTTTCTGACAATGATGATAGATTTAGAGACTTCTTTAAAATAAGACCAAAACAGGGGCACCTGGGTGGCTGGTTGAGCGGCCGACTTCAGCTCAGGTCATGATCTCATGGTTTGTGGGTTCAAGCCCCACATCAGGCTCTGTGCTGACAGCTCAGACCCTGGAGCCTGTTTCCGATTCTGTGTGTCCCTCTCTTTCTGACCCTCCCCTACTCACGCTCTGTCTCTCTCTCTCTCAAAAATAAATAAATGTTAAAAAAATTTAAAAAGTAAAATAAAATAAGACCAAAACAAACACAGAAAAACAAAAAGCCTGGTAAAAAGTAAAATGTCTCCTTGAGATCTGGGGCACTTATGTGGTTTATCTGGGGCAGTTTGTGCATTTTGCTTCTAAAGACAGTATTTAGGATACACTCTCATCAGAACACCTGCTCTGCACACCAAACACCATCAGCCATAATAGCTGTTAGGCAACATTTCTTACTTTATTTCTTCATGAACTTCTAGAATTCTATACTTAGATTTATTTCTCCAGTTACAACATTTAAGATTATAAAATTTCTTAATTTATCATGTTTTATATCTATTTAGATGTGAAGTATTTTTGTAAGCAGTAGAAATTTTTAACTGCAACACAGCTGGAAGGCGTATTTGTGTTCCCTGTTAAATCTTTAGGATAGTCTTATAGTGAGCTGAAATGGAAGGACTTGGCATTTCTGACATAAAAGAAGGTCTGTTGTGTGTCTGAAGTGCTATAAATAAGAAAGGGCAGCTGGGCATAGTGTTCCAGGACAGTCCTTGCTCTGCTTGGTTAAATCTGGCTCTACTTTCTGGCAGTTTCTGTCACTAAATGAACACTTATGAAGAGACTGAAATTTCTAGAGAGCTTTGCTGTATAGTCAGGTTACAAAGATAATGATCTATTAGAAGAGAGAGGCAGATAGAATATAAATGCCAAGGAAAAGGTACAAGCAAAGTGCCATGAGAGTGCTTCAAAGGCACAGTTAGTTCTAATGGGGGAAACTAGGGAAGGCTTTAGAGAGGGTGTTGCATTTGAATTTAACCTTGGGGAGCAGAAGATTAGCTGGAGAATGTGGATTGAGAGATGGGCAATAACATTGGAAACACAGGAGATACATAAACTAAAGCATGAAGTTTGTGGTGTGTTTTAGGAACAATGAATAGGTTGTTATGATTGGAACCTTAGGGGGATTGGATTTGTTTGGTAAGAGATGAATCTGGAGGGGTGCCTGGGTGGTTCCATTGGGTAAGCATCCAACTCATGATTTCAGCTCAGGTCATTATCTCACAAGCTCCCCTCTGGCTCTGTGCTGATAGCAGGGAACCTGCTCAGGATTCTCTCTCCCTCTGTCTCTGCCCCTTCCCCCATCTCTCTATTTCTCTCTCTCTCTCTCTCTCTCTCTCAAGATAACTAAAAATTTTTTAGAAGATGAATCTGGAAAGGTAGAATGAGGCCAGATTTGAAGTTTTTTGAGTGTTATTTAAAGACAGTGGGACCTTATTCTGTAGATAACATAACTACTGCAGTGGAAAAACAGATGAGCTCTGTGGGGCTTTTTTGAAAATCTTAGGAGTGGCAAGAAAGAAGAAAGTAAAGGAAAGAGGAACTAAAAGCTCCAAAACCAGTTATGATATTATTGCAATAGTGAAAGCAGAAAATCACTAAGATTGAGCTGGGCTGTACCAGGATATCTGTGAAAATCAGAAGATTGGAATAAAATGATGTCAGGGTCACAGACTGAACTTCCAGAGTTCACCTTGGTGATCAAATAAGGTAAGGGAAAAGTCAAGGATGACTTCAAGACTTCAAGGTTTCCAGACACAGTGATGTCAATTAACAAAACTGAAAGAGGAATTCATTTGGGGGTAAAATGAGAATACTTCTTCTGAAGGACTTGATAAAGCAGAGCTTTCAGAAGTCTAGTACTCTATTAGCTGTAGCACTGGTGGCTTTTTATATCTCATGCTATAGGAAATGCCATGTTTTGGGTTGCTCAGTATAAGAGGATATTGGAATATGTGTTATAGTTACGAGGCTTAACCCTAGATATTTGACTGTTTGCAAGTTTTCTCCATTGTTTTTTAACATGAGAGTACCACAAATAACTTTAGTCTTCAAGAGACCTATGAAGCCAAAAGACATGAATTTTATGGTGAACGTCAGAGGAAGGAAGAAGAAATGAAGCAGATGTTTGTGCAGCGAGTAAAAGAGAAAGAAGCCATATTGAAAGAAGCTGAAAGAGAGGCAAGTACACTGTTTTGATGTGATCTGTGTTTGTTTTTTAGGTGTCCTGTTTGAGAGATTTATCTCAAGAATTTAGCCAAGATGCTTTTGGAAAGTACTTATTGTTCTTTAATAAGTAGCTAATTTAATGCATAGTCTTTGGATATAGCCTTTAAAAAATCTGAAATCAAATAAAAATTTGGCCTTTTGAGCAAATGGTCTTCCATTAGAAATGGTTCTCCAAGGACTATAATGGACTAGGTCACTGAGAGGTGTTTTAAAAAGTACCTTAACTTTGCTATTTATTTGTTTGTTTGTTTATAATATACAGTACAATTATTGGTTTAGGAGTAGATTTTAGTGATTCGTCCCTTAAATACAGCACTTAGTGCTCATCAAAACAAGTGCCCTCCTTAATACCCATCACTCATCTAGCCCATCTCCCACCCACCTCCATCAACCCTCGGTTTGTTCTTGTATTGTTAGGAGTCTCTTGTGGTTTGTTTCCGTCTCTTTTTCTTCTCCCTCCTTCCTGTATATTCATCTGTTTTGTTTCTTAAATTCCACTTATGAGTGAGATCATATAGTATGGTATTTGTCTTTCTCTTGACTTATTTCGCTGCTTAGTAAGATACATTCTAGCTCCATCCACATTGTTGCAAATGGCAAGATTTCATTCTTTTTGAATGAAATCCATTCATCAGTCGATGGACATTTGGGCTCTTTCCATAGTTTGGCTGTTGTTAATAGCACTGCTATATAATAACATTCAGGTGCATGTACCCTTTTGACCCCTTTGAATCAGTATGTTTTATCCTTTGGGTAAATACCTAATAGTGCAATTATGGTCAATTAAAGCAGGAAAGAATATCCAATGGAATAAATACCTTAACTTTGAACCATAAATGTTTTAGCTGTGCCTTAATAAAGCTTTTCTTGACAGTTCTTGAGAGCTGTTGGTGTTGATGCCATGAAATGGGTAACTATGAAAATAATTAAGTAACTCCTCTGAGTTTGAACTCTGGCTTTCCAGACCTGTCAGGTGGTCAGATCACTTTTGGATAGCCTTGGTGCACACATTCACATGCACACACAAACACTGCAGTTAATTTCCATCGTTTTTTGCTTCTAGTTCTTCAAGTAACAATTTTAGTTTTATTTTAAAATTAAATAAAGTTAAACTATTTTCTATAGACTTAACTGCAATGGCTACTTTTAAGTAAATGGCCACATTCAAGATGAGGGTCAAAATGGAATTTCTAAGACAGAAATGTTAATACAAGTGAACATAATAATATAAGAGTTTCTGAAGAATTATTTGTAAAGTAATTTTACACATTTATTTTTTCAAGTACACTTGTAGTCCTTGTTATTTAAATGAACTGTATAATAAGTAGTTTTATAAAATTAATAGTCTAATATATCTTATTTATATTTTGAATTTGAATATTTTATTTTGAAAAAGTTCAAATAATAGGAAAGTGGAAGTTAAAGGTACCTACCTATATCCCTTCCCACACCTAGATTTAGCAATGGGTGTTTTGCCACCTTTATTTTATATATACATGTGTATGCATCTGGGGGCGAGGGTGTCCATTTTTCCCTGGCCATCTGAAAGCTGGTTTAGACATTATGACACTTTATCCCAAGGCACTTCAGTATGCATCTCTGAGGTTAGGCACATTTTCTTCCATAACCATTGTATTAGTATTACACGTAAGAAAATTAATGGGAATGCCATAATCTTACCTGATCTCTAATCCATAGTTGCATTTCCCCAGTTGTCACAGGATGGCTTTTTATTGGTTTTTTAAATAATTTGTTTAGTGATTTTTAGTTTTTATTTTTTAAACTGGAATTCAGTTATAGGTCTCACATCACGTTTGGGCATTTTGTTTGTTTAGTCTCTTTTACCCAAGAATAGTTCCCTAGTTTTGAGTTATTTTTAAGAGTTGTAATGAGTAGGAAACGAGGATGCTGATTTTTTTTAACAGATTCATCATTAAGATACTAGTAGAGTAAAACTAAGAGTTTATTTCTCATGTATCATGATTCTTAGTTTTTCCTGTAAAGAGAAAAGACATAGGAGTGGCTTATAGTTCAGTTGTTTTTCTTTTCTTTTCTTTCCTTTCCTTTTTTTTTTTTTTTTCTGAGAGAGCATAAGTGGTAGAGGGAGAGAGAGAATCTTAAGCAGCCTCCACACTAACATGGTGCTCAATCTTGGGGCCCCTGAGATCATTACCTGAGCTGATATCAAGAGTGGGATGCTTAGCCGACTGAGCCACCCAGGCGCCCTTATAGTTGAGTTTTTAATTTTTAAAATCCCACACAAGAATATTTTGCTTGAATGTGCATTATTTAAAAGAAAAGTGAAAACTGTGGGTGACCATATGGTAGAAAGAAAAAAGAAAGACTATTTGTCAGTAGATCTTTTGTAGACTTTCATTTTAAATTTATTTTTAATTTTTTAATGTTTATTTATTTTTGAGAGAGAGAGAAACAGAGTGTGAGTGGGAGAGGGGCAGAGAGAGGGAGACACAGAATCTGAAGTAGGCTCCAGACTCTGAGCTGCCAGCACAGAACCCAGCACAAGGTTCGAACTCATGAACCGCGAGATCATGATGACCTGAGCCGAAGTTGGACGCTTAACCAACTGAACCACTCAGGCGCCTCCTAAATTTTCCATTACATAGAATTATAGGCAGTAGATTCTGGGCCTCTCTTATTAATATTACAAGGTACTTCATGACCAGTTTTTATACTGTAAAGACCTTCTGTGCTGTTGGTGACTTCTCACCAATGCCCTTAAGACAGTAACACCAATATGAAATACTGCTATATCTTTTGTAAACAGTACTTCGGAGTATTTGAAATATGTTTGAATTAAATAGTGGAACAATAAGTGAGTGCCAATGTACATGGAAGAGACTGCTGCTGTCAAAAGTGAATTCCACATTATGTGAATAATAGTCATACCTATCTCTGCCCTTCCTTTTTAAAGCATTTTTCTCCTTATAGTATTTCTGCAATTTTTAGTTAACTTATGAATGATCTATGAAGGACTCTATAGCCTTTGAAGATATTGAATTATACATATAGAGTATGCAGCCTACATTTAAGTAATCAGAGGTGTCTTTATGCACATAATCTAAATTCACTCCTGTATCCTGTCTTTCCAGGCTTTACTCACCTCCTCTCCCACATTTATAGGAGATACACACATACTCAGAGAGTTTTAACTCTATACCATTGGTTTGAATGACAACTGGAAGAACCCCACCTTTTAAATACACATGCACACATACACTTACATAGTTTTTTGTAAAAGCAGGAACTATTTAAGCAAATGCTAAGGAACTGATGCTTCTCTGAAATGCCATCCTCAGGAATAAAAGCATTTTAGGGAAGAAGAATCTTACTTAATCTGTTTCAATCCTGTTTTGTCTCCTTTAAAATACATCTCTGGTCTGGGTTTACTGGTGCACAAGACAACCTCTTCTATACTTGGAACAGTTCATTTTTATCAGGATAGAGTTTAGCTCTTCAGTTTCTACTCTCAACCTCTGATTGTAGGAAAGCATTTCTTCAATTCTTCTATGCCATCGTTTCTAGAAACCAAATCCTACTTTTTTATATGAATGCTACCCAGAACTGAAAATACTAACGTTTATCTAACTAGACTAGGGAATTCAAAAAGTTACCTTTTTTAATCTAGATTTTGGATGCAGTGCTTGTGCTCTTGGCAAGCGAGGTACACGGCTAATTGATAGGGGATCCACTGAAGTCCTTAGATTCTTTTTTCTATATAAACAAACCAGGGAGATCTCATGTTATAATGTTATAAACTTTTACAAACTCATGGTTTGTAACTTACTGGTTGCATAAACTTAATGGTTGCATTGAGTGTATTTAGAACAAATTTACTTTTTGACTTAATTAGACGTGGGCTGTTTTTTCCCATTATGCTATAAACTAAACTGCAGTAAGTATTTTTATGAATAAAACTTACTTAGATTTCAAGAAGGTAAATGTGGGAAAATGTAATAGATTTTTAAAGTTCTTGATTTAAATTGACAATTGACACTTTACAAGCAGGTTTACCAACAGGACTTTTAACAGTTTTACTATATTTGGTAACTTTATTCGGAAAATAACTTGATTTTGTAATTTGTGTCCCTCAGAACTTTTTTTTTTTTTTGAGCATGGATTTTAGAGAGTTTATTTGAAGAGGCTTTGCAGAGAAATGTATAGAGAAAGAAAATAAAAACTCTAAGAAAAAGTCAAATGTTTTAAAAACATGGGAATCTGCTCCTGAAGCCAAGAACACACTGTATACACTGTATGTTAGCTAGCCTGACAATAAATTATGTTTTAAAAAAATGAAAAAATAAAATTAAAAAATCAGGTTTTTACATGAGACTATATATTTTTTTTATTATGTTTCTTTGTTCATGCATTTTTTTTACATGTGAACTCATTTAGAATTAAAGTTACCAAGGCAGTTCCATATGTACATTTTTTACCTAAAGTGTGAACTTTTCAGACATCAGGAAAACTTGGCAGGTTGCTGTGTAGATTAGGCTTAGAAATTGTTGCCAAGCCGGAGGACAGTCCTGTGCCCATGCTGCCACACAGTGTTGTTGATGGGAACTGCACCTTTCTTTCACAGCTGCAGGCTAAATTTGAGCACCTTAAAAGAGTTCACCAAGAAGAGAGAATGAAGCTTGAAGAGAAGAGAAGACTCTTGGAGGAAGAAATAATCGCTTTCTCAAAAAAGAAAGCTACCTCAGAGATATACCAGAACCAGACCTACATGACATCAGGCAGCAACCTGAGGAAGGACAAGGACCGTAAGAAGTAAGCTATCTGCAACCCTCAGACTCTGGTAGCCCCATTCACCCATTACTTTCTTTCTCGTTGCCCTATTTGATTTTCATTGCGCTTATCACAGTCTGTTTATTCTTTGTCAACCTCTTATGACTAAAATGGCAGCTCCTTGAAAGCAGAGACCTGTCCCTTTACTTCACTGCTGTTTCTGCAACATCTAGAACAGCACCTGGCACATATTAGGTGCTCAGTAAATATTTGCCAAAACGAGCAAATAAATGGATGAACAAAATGCATCATAACTAGAAAAGGTCTGTTGTCTGGGGGAAGAAAGACTGCTCTTATTTTGTCACCCCGCTTGTATTTCTAGTACACATCTAATAACTGCTGACTCACTGTTTGTTATATTTATGTTGATTTTCATGTCTAAATGGAAGCTATGTACTTTGTTGGGGAATCTTAGAAGTAAAGTAATACTTGATAAAAGACCAAATTCTTAGGTTCACTTTTTGTTTTTGTTTTTGTTTTTGTTTTTTTTTTACAAATTCTACTGATAATGATTTTGTGAGAATTTTTATTTTAATAAGGGATCCAGGCTATCGATTCGAACTCCTGTGCTTTGATGTCAGAGCTTGTGAAATCAATGGTGGACGTAAAGATGCAGAGGAAGGTAGAGAGGGCCCCTGTACAATGGGGCGGCCATGAGTAGCATTTGGATGATAATCTCAAGGCTTATAGGTTTGGGGTATGTGTTAAAATCAAAGTTACCAACATTTTAGAAAATAAGTTTTTTTTCTTTTCTATACTTTATGTCCTTTATTTCTCCTACTTAAAATGCCCTGGTCTTTTTGCCTAGTTGACTGTTCTTGAATTTCATCATTAACTCGTTAGTTGAGAGTGCTTGTCTGTGACTCTTTGCCTTAGTTTACTCCAGCTACCTCTGCTTTGGCAGCATCCAGCTCTCCTTATGTTCCTCACAGAGCAACATTTCTGATTTAATTGTATCATCGTATCTTATTTCAAACCCAGCATTTTCAGAATACTGTAATTTACTTCAAAATAATTAGGAAAATATAACACTGGCCTGTGGCGGCTTTCCAATTTTTTAACTATGGAGCAGTAAATCCATAAAATTTTGGTGGAATTAACTGACTTGTGGATTTTAGAGTTTGGGGAGAAGAAAGAAGGAATGAATTCTCATGTGTGATCTTTCAAATAAACTCTACAAGGGCATGGATCTTTGTTTTGTTCATTGATGCATCCACACCCAGAGCCTAGAACAGTGCCTGCTATATAGTGGGCATACAGTTATTTGTCGAAAGAATGCATATGATTTTTAATAGCTATGTTTTATTCAATCATTGAATTTCAAAAGATAAACTATAAATATAGTTTATTACTACTTTTAGATATGCTTTTAATTTTACAGTTAAGGGACCTTTTAACTTCTTATCCTTTCATTTTAATCTAGTATAACTAAAATTGGATTCCCCACGTTTATTCCATATATGAAAGACAGTTTACATTTGCTTTGTAAAAATTATCACCAATGCTCCACTTAACAACCATTAGCATGTGCCCTTGTTTATAAAGTCAGGGCCAAGCCCATAGTTTTTTGAGAGCTCAGAAGAATTGGTATTCAAGAAAATAGAATTTGATGAGGTATTTTATTTTTTCTTTTGCAAAGTCCCATAGCTAGATATCCTATAATATCTTAGATGTATATTTGCTCTTTCTGTAAAAGCTTTGTAAAAATGATTTTAGTAATTTTTATTTCCTATATAGTTTTTTATTGTACCAATCAAAAAGTTTTTTTTTCTCTTTTCAGCTCCAATTTTATGTAAAACAAAGATTCCAGATCACAGAAGGTCATCACAAGCAAAAGCTATTAAAATGTTAGAACTATCCTCTGATTTTCTTGCTGTTTTTATTTGTTGTATCAGTTATTCTCTATCCAGCAAATGGCCATAGTTAATGCAGTGTATGGAGAAATGTTTTTAAGTTTAGTACATAAGCCACAATGAATGATATCACTTATATATTCACTGTGGTGGTTTGTGATGAATGTAGGTCATTTTTCTTGTGATGTTGCTGGTTTGTGATGAATGTAGGTCATTTTTCTTGCTGCCTGGTTATTATCACTTACATGCATTGTACCACAGAGCTAAGTGTCAGTGTCATTAAAAATACAGAACTCATTCATTATATGGCTATCTGATTGCATTTATATTCCAACAGGAACTCCTTTTTTGTACAAACTAAAGATAAAGTTTGGGAAATATGTTTTAAAATACACCTGAAAATCTAACTTCTATATAGTTTTATAGACCTTTTTAATTTTTGATACCGTTATCCAATTGATAACATGATCCTAAGTGTTTGTATTAAATTATGTAACATGATGGCCTTCCATGCTTCAGTATGCCTTATTGTGGTTGATGTATTGTTGTGATGAAACAAGATATGTTTAAAAGTAAATACATCTAGGTATGAATCCCTTTCTTAGTGATGAGTACCTTTGAACCTGTGATGTTGCACCTCTGTTTCAATAGGGTGTTTTACATAGTTGTTGTTTAAAACTCTGTCTTCCAGGGAAAAAAATCATAAGGTTGAATTGTCTTATTAAAGATATTTCTTAAGAAGATATCTGTGAGCATCTGAATATTAAAGATATAAAAATTTAGATAACTCCTATATTAAGAGATATTTGAATCCAGTACCTTCATAGTTTTCTTAGGATAATTGGATGCCTTCTAGCTTTTTCTGAACAGTCATAGGTATATAATTTTTCATTTTGTACTTGAATATCCTAAATAAAATTGACATTTACTTTTGACAAATAAAATATATTTACATATTTACTAAAATGTGGTTAAATTCCTTTAACTTTTCTTTTTGCAAACTGTTATCGTAAGCATTTTATCAAAATTAGTTCATTTAATCATGTGTTTGAATTCTTTTAAGACAGAGGTATATATTGCCAGTATTTTTCAGGAAAACAAAATGTTTTACTTAGCCTATGTCAGTTTCTGAGCAGTGTATTTTTTCACGAAGTTGTATAAGTTGCAAATAAAACCTTTATTTCATAGCACAATTTATTTGAACAAATGCCTTAAATTCCAGTTTTGCATTTGAAATTCACAAATGTCTCTTAGCCTTTTAAAATGTTAGTAAAGTAAGTTTAAATATCACAGAAAAAGCCCAGAACTTTCTTCTCAGGATCAGTAGTACCCAAGTTCTGGAAGGTGGGAGCTGGAGAGCCTGTGAGTCCATGAGGGCAGGTAACCTTTTTGTACAGAGCCCAGCCACTGCCACAATACTGAGCGTTAGCTGAGGAGAGTGTCATCCCGGAAACTCAATTATGTGATGTGAGTGTGGGTCATCTGTAGTTTTATTATATCAAACGATGTATTAAACAGCTATCCTCAACTTTAATAAAGTACTTTTAAATGCCAAATTGGTTGTTGGCATGTTAAAACAAAATTAGTCACTTTTCTAGTTGAAAAGATTATGGAAACCTGCATGAGACTCTGAACTTAGCAGAAGGGGAATCATTTTTTTACTACTAGTGACTCTGCTGTAAGAAAGACTTACCAAATGTGCTTCAACCCATAATGTGACTCTTTATTTTATGTGTTTGAGATTCATTTAAGATTTTATTTTAGAAGAGTTGTCTTGCAAAGAAAAAAGTTTTTAGAACAAATATACTAGAATGTTCATGTTCTCTTACAAACCTGATTTATTCTTCAGTAGTCAGGGACAGGGTTACAAAATGAGTTATGATCCACTCAAGCTTGAGTTAATAAATTCCCTGGGAACAAAATAAAGCTAGACATATTTTATGTAAATATTTTTTGTAAAGCATGTAAAACAGTTATCTCTCATCGACCATTAATTACATACTTATCTGATCTTTAAAGCTTTTTCACATAGATTATAATTTCAGCTTCAGAAAAACACAAAGGGGGAAAAAAGCATTACGGGGACTATTATCCCCTTTATGAAGATGAACTCAATTTAGCCATTTGGGCTAGGAAATGGAGTTACACATGGTTAAGGCTAGCCATGCCCTCATGGAGCAACAAGAACAGTAATAAGACAAGAGAACAAATTTATGCAGAGTAGGCTCAGAAGGGCTTCTGTCTCACCCACAGAACATAAGAAAGCACTCAGGGAAGTGACTGGGTCTTGAAGGATTAAAAACAGGTTTTTAGATAACATGAATGGAGAACGGTAATCCAGGTACAAGGAATAGCATGTTTTTGATAAAATCTGTGTACTCTATAAAATAGCCAACGATGAGTATAGAGAGTATACTTTCTATGTAGGTGTGGAACATGAATGAGGATGTAATTTTAGAAGTAGGGGACAGATCAAGAAAGAGTTTAAAAACCCAGTCCCACAGGGTATAGGAGCCATGGAAAGATTTGATCTCACATAGTCAAATATTCCTCCAGAGTTAACAGAAATGATATATTGGAGGAGCTGGGACTGGCCTGGGCAGGCTGACTCAGTAGAGACTGCACTCCAGGTGAACAGTTCATTTTTCTTTTTCTTATTATAATTCAAGTTAGTTGACATACAGTGTAGTCTTGGTTTCAGGAGTAGAACCCAGTGATTCATCTCTTAAATATGACACCCAGTGCTCATCTCAGAAGTCCCCTCCTGAAGGCCCAGCTCCCATTTAACCCATCCTCCCATCCCACTTCCCTCCAGCAACCCTCAGCTTGTTTTGTTCTCTATATTAAGAATCTCTTATGGTTTTCCTTCCTCTCTGTTTTTCTCATTTTTCCTTCCTTTCCCCTCTGTTCAGTTTCTCAAATTCCACATGAGTGAAATAATATATGTCTTTCTCTGACATATTTTTCTTAGCATACTACTCTTTAGTTCCATCCATGTTGTTGCAAATGGCAAGATTTCATTCCTTTTCATCACCAAGTAGTATCCCATTGTATATATATACTATATCTTCTTTATTCATTCATCAGTCGATGGACATTTGGGCTCTTTGCCTATTGTTGATAATGCTCCTATAAACATTGGGGTGCATGTGTCCGTTTGAATCAGCATTTTTGTATCCTTTGGGCAAATACCTAGTAGTGCAATTGCTGATAATTCTATTTTTAATTTTTTGAGAAACCTCCATACTGAAAACAGGTGAGCAGTTCTTGTGCAATAGAATAAATGGGGAGAAGCACTGGGTGTTATGTGGAAACCAATTTGACAATAAACTATTATAAATTTAAAAAAAATAAAAAATACAAATGCAGAAAGGTATATATAGTAATGGAAGTGGTAACCAAATGGATACGTTTAAATAAATAATGGCTGCAAAACAATGATAATGTCTTAAAGAGTTGGAAATATACAGAAAACTAAAACACAAGGCTAGAGTGGCATATAAATTGGTTGGTGGGTGGGATAAATCGAGTCACCTAAGGTTCTTGCATTAACTGGGAGGAGGATAAGAGTCCCAGTCAGCCCAGTAACATGAATCTTAGTGAGAGTTCATGTAAACATGGTAAAGTATGTAAATTTCCTGATAGAAGGAACACTAGTCTAATAAATGATAATTCAAAATAGAGCAAAGAAAATAAAACATATGACAACAAGAAAACATTTAGTATTATGGTAGATGTAGACCCAAATAAACATGTAATTACATGTATTACATGCTGTAACTTAAGACAAAAGTCTTTAAAAATCAGCTATAAACATTTTAAGAGAGGTCTGAAAGTTTCTGTTTTCATAGACAGAAGGTAGGAAAAGGAACATCATTCAGACTAACCAAAAGCTAATGTGTGGCATATATATTAAAAAAAAAACAAAAAAAACCCTTTAAGGCAAAAGTATTGTTGGAGATAGACACTTCAAATACGAGATATATAACACCTCCAAATTTGTATGTACATTATATCTCTGAGCATATTTAACGCAAAAGTTGATGAGGATATATGGAGAAGTATGCAAATCCATACTCTTGGAGATTTTCATACACCTTTTGGATATGATCGACCAAGCAGATCAGTATTATTACAGCCTTGAATAAAACGTTCAACCATATTGGCCTGGTGAACAATTATAGAGCAGTGTACTCCAAATCATACAACATACACTGCTTTCAGGCCCACTGGGAAAATTTATGAAAACTGACCAGGACATCTAACTACAAAGTGAGCCTGAGTACCTTCTGAAGGATTTACATTATGTAAACTGTGTTCCCTGATCATCATATAATTAAGATAGAAATCAGTAATAACAAAAATTCCCATATGTTTTGAAACTAAAAAATAAACTTCTAAGTAACCCATGGATCTGAGAAGAAATAAGTAGGAAACTGGAAAAATATTTTGAGCTGAATGATCATGAAAACCTATAACATAACTTTTGAGAAGCAGCAAAAGTCATGCTTACAAGTCAAAATTTATAATCCTAAATGCTAGTATTAAGAGGAAAAAAAAGGCTAAAATTTATAATCCTAAAAGCTAGTATTAGGAGGGACTGAAAACCAATGCTGTACGTATTCATCTTAAGAAGTTAGGAAGAGAATAGTAAACTAAACCCAAAGCAAAATAATAAAGATGAAAACAAAGATTAATGAGATAGAAAAAAATCCAAATTTCTTATTTTTTTAAAAGATATATTGAGATTGGAGGAGAGGCAAGATGGTGGAGAAGTAGGGAACACTGTTCCATCCACATGCCTGCAACCATCAAACTGAGAAGAATTAAAAGACAATATTCTGATTTCCAAGAACAGAGGTCCACACACTGTCCTCTTATTGATAACAGCCTCATGGATGCCTGAGTGAGTGCGAACTGGGACCAGAGACTTTGGGGGAGGGAATGCAGGCTCAAAGTGGAGCTGGGAAAGAGAGTGCCCAGAAATTTGGCTCCAGGCCGCAGAGAGCCATGTGTCCAGAGGCGGCACAGCACTGCGCACGTGCGCAGGGCGGCTGTTCAAGTTGGCACAGAACCTTGGAGGGCTGCTTGTGAACCGGCCTACGGGGCCGTGCAGAGCCGAGGGGAAGAGAAGGAGAGGGTGAAAGGAGACCTCGGCCTGCAGCAGAGAGATAAACTTTCCATTTGTAGCCACTGGGCATGGTAAGAGAAATCCGTCCCGCAAAGCAGTCTTGTTTTCCCGTGGGCCCGCCAGCCTGCCGACCTCAAGTGGAGCTAGGGAAGGGCTGGCTCCCCAGTTTCCCTCCACAGTCCCAGCCAGAGAGCCACCCGGCTGCCGGAGGTCATTTAGACAGTGGCAGAAGCACTAAAGTGTGTGGACTAGGATTTTGAAACCTGGCGGAACTTGGAAAACCAAAACAATTTAAACCACCCATGGCACAGGGAGGTTGCACTCAAGAGAGTGTCTGGCAATGCATGGTCTGAGAGGGGCTTGCGGCGCTGCCATTCTCCCTGCATCCACTAAGGCGGGGCCTCAGAGAGCAGCCCCTGAGACCCAACCTACCTACACTGAGCCATGCCAATTGCGTTGGAGAGGTGGATTCTTCTTTTCTTACTATTTTTACCTTTTCCATTTTTTTCTTTTCCTATTACTTTTATTTTTTAATTTTTATATTTTTTCCCATGTTTTCTCTCTTCTTATTTTCTCTTTTTCTCCCTTTCTCCCCTGGGCCTGGGAAAGACCAACCTTTATGCACTACTGTGATTAGATCAACTCTTACCATCCAGATATTTTCCCCTTATCTCATTCTAATCTCTCTCCCACAGGTTTTATGCTCTCACACTGTCCTTTATCTTTGCCTGTCTCTGTCCCCCGGGCTTTTTTTCCCCTCCCTTTCCTGTCCTCTCTTTTCTTTCCTGCTTCTTTTTTTCCTTTCCCATTTAGTTTGCTTGTTTACTTGATCTGTCAGTTCGTTTGCATGCTTGTGTTCCCTGTGTGTCTGTCTGTCTTCCTTTTCAGGGCTACCTAAAGAAACAAGCCAAAGCACACATAGTGGAAAGTCCCAAATATCACTGAGTAAGGAAATACATTAATTACAGGCATAACAAGAGAAACCGAGAGACACTTTAAAGGGACATCTCCTGAAACGATAGGCCCTGGACAAAGAGCCTCCTTTAATAGAGCAATACTAACAGGTGCAGAGTGCATAACAACCTTTTAAAACTGACAAGAGACAGAAAGCTAGCCAAAATGATGAAACGAAAGAACTCTCCTGTAAAGAAATTCCAAGAAGAAATCACAGCAACAGAACAACCAAAACAGACTTAACTGAACAAGAATTTAGAACAACTGTCATAAAATTAATTGCTGGGCTTGGAAAAACCCAAAGAATAGTTTCAAAGAAACCTATTGAAACAAAAACTAAGGACCTTCAAAAGGCTATAAATGAGGTGAATAATAAAATGGAGGCTGCCAATGCACGGATTGAAGAAGCAGAGAGAATAGGTGAATTAGAAGACACAGTTATAATAAAAGAGGAAGCCGAGAAAAAGAGAAATTGATACAGGAGCACGTGAGGAGAATTTGAGACCTGAGTGATACAATCAAACGGAACAATATTCGTATCATAGGAGTTCCTGAAGAGGAAGAAAGAGAAAACGTTCCTGGAGGGGTGCTTAATCAAATTATTGATGAGAATTTCTCCAATCTGGGAAAAGATAAAGACATTGAAATTCAAGAGGCATATCGAACTCCCCTAAGACGTAACCTGAACCGACATTCGGCACGACGTATCATAGTGAAACTGGCAAAATATAAGGAAAAAGAGAGAATTCTGAAAGCATCTAGGGATAAAAGGGCACTAACGTACCAAGGGAAACCTATCAGAGTGGATACAGACCTACTACTGAAACCTGACAGGCCAGAAAAAAAATGGCAAGAAAACTTCAATGTGATGAAAAGGAAAAATATGCAACCAAGAATCCTTTATCCAGCGAGCCTGTCATTCAAAATAGAAGGAGATTATTTTTGTGAATGGTGTCAGAAAGTGGTCTAATTTCATTTTTTCTACATGTTGCTGTCCAGCTCTCCCAGCACCACCTGTTGAAGAGGCTGTCTTTTTTCCATTGGACACTCTTTCCTGCTTTGTCAAAGATTAATTGGCCATATACTTGTGGGTCCAGTTCTGGGTTCTCTATTTTATTCCATTGGTCCATGTGTCTGTTTTTGTGCCAGTACTATACTGTCTTGATGATGACAACTTTGTAGTAGAGGCTAAAGTCTCGGATTGTCATGCCTCCCGTTTTGGTTTTCTTCTTCAATATTACTTTGGCTATTCGGGGTCTTTTGTGGTTCCATATGAATTTTAAGATAGTTTGTTCTAGCTTTGAGAAGAATGCTGGTGCAACTTTGATGGGGATTGCATTGAATGTGTAAATTGCTTTGGGTAATAATGACATTTTCACAATGTTTATTCTTCCAATCCATGAGC
>PJEM01016803.1:0-24411 GCA_004023845.1 Helogale parvula | reverse complement strand
AACAGGCAGCCCCTCCTCCTGAGGGCGTGTGCTGGGAGCAGCGATCAGCCGGGGCAGAGCGGGAGGCCCCAAAAGATGGGGGGGGGGGCTTCTGGAGCAGGTGCAGAGGAGCAAACACAGCACCTGAAGGGTGGGGCGCCCGGCACCCTTAATGCCCAGGAGGCATGGGGCTCTGAGAAGCAGGCCAGTGGCTTCCGTGAGCTGGGCAGACCACCTGGCCACCATGCGCCATCCCCGGGCCTGCCCGCCCCAGGACGGGCTAGGCCTCCGACACACGGGGACACGCCAGGGATGCTCTCGCCTGCTCAGCAGAGTAAGAAGAAAGAAGGTGCAAATGAACAGACGAACGGGCCACACCGTGAAAAGTGACTGTGAGCAGATAAAAACTGTAACCAATTATTTCAAACGGAGCTCCAAGAAACGACGAAAGCGAACTGGCTGAAAGAGCAGCGCAGGTCAGAAACAGTCTCAGGAGGGAGCCGCCGGACAGCAGGGGCGTGCGCAGTGAGGGCTGAAAGCCCGGCAACGGAGGGAGAGAAAGCTCTGGAAGTAAAGCCCAAACTAAAAGAAACATAAGGGCGGACACCCCAGGAAGCACAGAAGAGACACGGGGGGTGGCGGGGGGGGGTCAGCAAGGAAGGGCACAAAACGTTCCATTGCGTGCAGTCTGCTTGGATCCTGGTACAGAACGCGCCACCTGGAAAAGGACATTTGCAATGCGAGCGGGGAGCCGTGAACACAGACCGAGCGGACGATACGGTGGAATCACCGTTACTTCCGGGAGGTGTGGTAATGACATGTGACTGTAGCAGTGGACGCCCTTGTGTCGCAGGAACAAGTGACTGGGAGGAAAATGACAGGATGTGGGGTTTGCTCTAAAATAGTCCAGCAGGCGGGGTGCTCGGCTGGCTCAGCCGATGGGGCGTGCCACTCCTGATCTCAGAGTTTTGAGTTTGAGCCCCGTGTTGGGTGTAGAGAGTACTTAAAAAAACACTACGGCAGTAACAGGAACAATGGAAAAACACACACAGAGAAGAAAGGATACAGAAAATAGGTCCAAATGACAATGATTTAGGATGTAGGTGACTGTCCCACGGGAGTTCATTCCACCATTCCCTTCTTTTATG
Organism: Helogale parvula; assembly: GCA_004023845.1. Taxonomy (NCBI): domain Eukaryota; kingdom Metazoa; phylum Chordata; class Mammalia; order Carnivora; family Herpestidae; genus Helogale; species Helogale parvula. Next base: position 23,284 of record PJEM01016803.1, on the reverse strand, counting down.
CGTGTTCAAAACCTGAGAGAAGGGGGGGTGGCTACACGGGGATGGGGAGCACTGCAGGCAGAAGGGACGGTGCTGAGGCAGAGGTGGAACAAGAATGGAGACTCCAGGAATAGGGGTGAGCCCAGGGGGGCCGAGGGATGCGGGAGGCGACGGAGCTGTGGTACCGGCAGGGGCCAGATCACGGAGGGCTCTGTGGACCACTAGGAGTCTGGAATTTTCTCTGACTGTGATGGGAAGGCCCTGGAGGGTTTAATTGCTAGGGATACAACTAAATCGACATTGCAGAAAGCCTGATCTGGGTGCAGGGAGACCAGGGTGAGGGGTCTGCAGGATGCCACACGACGGGTGCTGGGGAGAAGGGTAGGGCTGGAGGTAGGGCTAACGGACTAGACCGGCAGGGAGGGAGGAGAGGGGAGGCAAAGCGATGCTGACTCCTGGGCGCTTGGATGCTGGGCTTGTCATAACTGTCTGTATGCTCGCAACGGTCCCCCCAGAAACGAGAAGAAAACTTTCCATTCTCTATGGTTAGCTCTAAAAGGTCCTCTAGGCAATGGAGCCCATATCTCTAAAAGGAAAGTTCGAAGGCACTGTCAGATTTAAATCACCATCAGAAGTCTGACTGACACATACCGTGGCCGAGGCCACTCCTCACTCACAGATAATAAACCATAAACGCAGTGACTCACAGAGATTTTACTGCAAAACCAACTGAACGCTCTCACCTAAAACAAAAGCAAAAGCAAAAAAACCCTCCATTGTTGGCAACTGCTGTCTCCTTTCCAGCCCTCTTAGCTCTAGTACAGATTTCTTCTAATTGGATTTGTTCCATCACGAACCTAAAGGTTTCAAACAGGAGAGGTCTGGAGCAATGAATATTTATTTCAGAGGCTTCTGGAGGATGAATACTAAGATGATCTGTCCCTACTCCCGACATGGGAAGTGAGGGTGAATTTCATATTCCAATCTCCAACTGAAGCAAGCCCTCAATACAAAACGTCTTTAGGTTTATTGGAGAATGGCACCTTTGGCCGTCATTTTGCTGTTATTCCTCTATAAATGCTGGTTTTCAGAGACGTTGCACTGTAAACAGAGAAAGAGTCAAGGAGATACCCTAGTTGGGGGACAAAGCACGGAAGTAGCCCCAAGGCACCAAAGAACAAATGTTACCTCCAGGAATGAATTCCTCCAAAGCCAGATCCTCCTCCCGAGCACGGAAGTCCAAGGCGCTAGGCCCTCCTAACCGCTGGGGTGAGCACGATGGGCCTTGCGGACAAGTGGGCTTGGTAAATATCAGCCGAATGAGTGCTTGAATGAATGAATGATATCTTTGACTCCAACTGTCTGTCCTTCTGCCCTGAGCTCCCCAAGTCCCTGGGCAGATCGAAGAGTGACTCAAGTACGGGCAGTGCTCCCGTGTAAACAAGGCCCGGAAGACCGGGGGGGGACACGACATCCACAGAAGAGCCACTACACACACGACAAGAGCGAGACCCTGGACACCACCATGGTGTGTTCCGTCAGTCCCGTCCAGAAAACCAGGCACATATCAGGCACCAGCCTCTCAAGGGTTCTGGAGAAGCAGGTTAACTAAGTCTCAGAAAGCCTTTTAAGAGGAAGGTGGATGTTGAGCATCGTTTCACGTGCCTGTGGCCATCTGGATGTCCTCTTTGGAGAAGTGTCTGTTCATGTCTTCTGCCCATTTCTTCACTCATCATCAGGGAAACACAAATCAAAACCACACTGAGATACCACCTCACGCCAGTCAGAGTGGCTAAAATGAACAAATCAAGAGTCTACAGATGCTGGCGAGGGTGTGGAGAGACGGGCACCCTCCTACACTGCTGGTGGGAATGTAAACTGGTGCAGCCGCTCTGGAAAACAGTGTGGAGGTTCCTCAAAAAACTATCAGTGGAACTCCCCTATGACCCAGCAATAGCCCTGCTAGGGATTTACCCAAGAGATGCAGGAGTGCTGGTGCCTAGGGGCACATGTACCCCAATGTTCATAGCAGCAATGTCAACAATAGCCAAATCATGGAGGGAGCCTAAATGTCCATCACCTGATGAGTGGATCAAGAAGATGTGGTATATATACACAGTGGAGTACTACATGGCAATGAGAAAGAATGACATATGGCCATTTGTAGGAAAGCGGATGGACCTCGAGGGTGTCCTGCTAAGCGAAATAAGTCAGGCAGAGAAGGACAGAAACCACATGTTTGCACTCATAGGTCTAACAGGAAAACAGGAGAAACCTAATGGAGGACCAGGGGGAGGGGAAGAGGGAAAGAGAGTTGGGGAGAGAGAGGAACACAAAACTTGAGAGACTATTGAATTCTGAAAATGAACTGAAGGTTGAAGGGGGAGGGAGAGGGGGGAAAAGAGGTGGTGATGATGGAGGAGGGCAGAGCACTGGGTGTTGTATGGAAACCAATTTGACTATAAACTATTTAAAAAAAAAAAAAAAGAGGAAGGTGGAGAAAATGGGTCACCTCCCCGCCTGTGAGGGAGCAAAGAGGCCCTGCGGGCACCCAGGTTAAGGCTTAAGAGAGCAAGCAAGTGGGCCGCGGGGCCTACATTTCCCCAGACGTCTATTGGGAAGAGAAAGCAGATGAGCGCCTGGGCGGCTCAGTCGGTTAAGCCTCCAATCGGCTAAAGCATCGGACTTTGGCTCAGGTCATGATCTCACAGTTTGTGAGTTCAAGCCCCACATCGGGCTCGCTCCTGTCTGTCAGCACAGAGCCTGCTTTGGATTCTCTGTCCCCCTCTATCTGCCCCTCCTCTACTGCGCTCTCCCCCAAAAAAATAAGTACTGGGAAACAAAAGGAAAAGAAAAAACAAGCAGCTCCCCTATCCCAAGTAAAAAGTGGGCACAGTGAGAACACCTACTTCCTTTGTTTAAAGCATTTAAAACTTACAAAAGTAAGCCTAAGTATGTATGCAGGGAGGAAGAGAAGAAATATTCAAACATCATCATTAATCTAGTATCTCCCTTTTAAGGATTTTTAAAAAACTTTTTAATGTTTATTTATTTTGAGAGAGACCGAGTGCAAGCGGAGTAGGGGCAGAGAGAGAGGGAGACACAGAATCCAAAGCAGGCTCCAGGCTCCGAGCTGTCAGCACAGAGACCGACGCGGGACTCGAACTCAGGAACCTGAGCCAAACTCGGACGCTTAACCGAGTGAGCCCCCCAGGGGCCCCTCCCTTGTAAGGAATTTTAAGGGCATCACACCTTAATATAATCAATCACCAAACATGTAGAAATAAACTTCATTGCTTTAAAGAAAAGATGATATTTCCAAAACTGATTATGTGCTTTGCCACTGAAACACAAAGAAAGTAACTACCATTGCAGAACTTGTAAACAATTCAATACAGCAATAAAACATCAAACACTCAGATGCTCAGAGCAAGAAGATCTCGGACATGAATCACAAACCGTCTGCCTGTCGTCAATTTCTATCTGGAAAAATTCTAAATTCTACCAGGATACTTGCTTCAGGAGTTATCTGTCCTTCCCTCTTTCCTCCTTGTGAATCAAACCCTGACTATGACAGACATCACCCTTGGAAGGTGGCCGAAGGTGGCCCTACACCCACACGAGAGTAACTCCGGGCCCTTGGCCATGACTAGGACGCCAGCGGCTTGTGGGGACTCTGCTGCGCGGCTGCAGGGAAGGCTTCTTTCCCTCTTTCGCACCAGGGGGCTCCAGAAGAGGCAGACACACCCACATCCTGGCTGTGCCATGTCACGGCGGGATGGGTGCAGCCGCCTTGTAACCGCTGAGGGCCAGGGCCACTGTGCTGGGGACGGCAGTCTGGAAAGATGGTATCCACAAGCTACTGAATTACCGTATTTCACTGGAGTCCAAGATACATCTTCCCCCACATTTAATCATCTTTGAAATCAAATCAGATGTGTTTTGTAATTGACAGTACATCAGAGTTTAACTGACAGATTCTTCTTTCTCAGTGGAATGAAAAGTAAGGATCCAGTTCACAGTTAGAGACATCTTAGATTTGATTAAATACAGCACAGTCTAAGTCCATCCCCCAGAGCGAACCCGCCTTGGAGCTTCCTGTGTAACAAACTGACTTATTATAGAGAAACTGCCCCACTGCTCCAGTTACACTGGGGCTGCTGATACCCGGGACGGAAGGGAACCGACATACAGGTGAGGAAACGACCGGGTCCATGTCATCCTGAGCCCACTTCCTGATTCCCACTCCTTCCCACCAGCACTACTACTGAGGCTGAGATCTTAACGACCCTGGACATTTGGGATGTGTGATTCTATCTTACGACGAAGACAGGGGTGTTTAGTGTGAAGGGCCCGTGGAGACTGCCCAGCTTAATTCTCCCAGTAAGTGAAAAACTGCAGGCTAGAGAGAAGTGACCCGCCTCCAAGGGCAGAGCCAGCGAGCGGCGGAGCTTGGAACAGAATCCGGGAGTCCAGACTGTGTGGTCCGGGCTACCTGGTGCCGCCTTGCCCCGGGGCTCCTCTGCCCGGCTGCCCAGAAGCGTAGCAAAGGACAGAAGACTGGGTCAACAGAGGGTTACACTCAAGTGGCATCCTACTGCCCGGTCTCCCCCGACCGCGGCTCCTCCCCCTCCGGTATCCCTGCCCTGGGCGCTCTCCCGCCCTCTCCGCGGTGCCCGGGTGGCGTCCTCCGCATCCCCCTTCCGCAGCTGCTGCACATGTGACCGCGTCCTCTGCACCGGTTTTCTAGATCTCTCCTCCATTTGTCATCAAGTCAGGAGGCCAGCAAAGCCAAGAGGCGCCACGGAGAACCGTGTGATTCGGGTGTGAACAGCCCGGGTGGGGGTGGGCGGTCGGCGCGCTGGGTTCCAGGCTGAACTCTCGGTTTTCACACTGACCTTTAAGCCAATGTAAAACACCAGAAAAAGGACGTTAATTACTTTGCAGTCACTTGTAAAACTTGTTTTGGTTACTGTTATTTATTTTTTTTCCTTTAAATACGCGATCTGGAGAACGTCTGCTGAATACTTAAGTATGTTTTTATAATATCCTGGAGCCAATACTTTTTAAGGGGAATCTACCTCCAATTCTCCCACCAAAAAATGAATGGCAGCCCAGCATCACACCCCTATGATGAGAAGTTCGGCTGGTTTTCAGTACAGTAGGCGGTCATCCTTCTGTGTCACAAAGGCGTGTAGGAACGTGGTCGGTGGGCCACCCAGACCCGGCACTCTTCCTTTAACCTCACCGGCCAGCCCACTCTTACCAACACCTCCAGCAGACAGCGCGCAGAAGCAAAGGCAGGTGTCTGCCACAGGCTAGGACACCAAGGAGGGACCTGCCAGAGGAGAAAGGTCTAAGACCAATGGTGACAGAGAAGCATAGTTTGAGAAGAATCTTCAATTCTGATCTAGTTTCTGCTTCTAAATAAACAAGCTTCATAAAATGTAAGCAAATGGCATCTCTCTGGGTTTCAGTTTTCTAGCTCAAAACAAAGCACGGTGGCCCAGACCCACTTATCCTGCTAACCACCGCGTGCCAGGTGCTGCGCTGTCGTGGGTGCGGAGGAGAAGGGTGAACGGAATACAGTCCCAGCCCTCAGAGGGCTCGCAGCCTGGAGGGGCAGAGAGACCCCTAAGCTTCCCACCCAACAAATGCAAGGGATTAGGAGGCTACGGTATCATTAGGATCCACTGCCTACAAGGAATAAGACTCCAATAAAACCAGACTGAGGAAAACGGGGACTCCACTGGCAGGACACCCAATGTCTCTCTCAGACCAAAATAACAGGAAAGGTGCCAGCAGCTTAAGGGACAGAGCCTAGGAAATGAGGGCTGTGGGGGTCTGGGCGGTGCCCGTCTGTCTCTTGCAGGGCTAGCTTTATCTGAGCCTCTGGCGACTTGGTGACCAAGAGCCACTCCACACCGCAGGGCATGTGGGGAAGGCTGTGGGCTGCCGGGCAGACAGGTCCTCCGAGAAGGCAGAGGTGGGGGCAGAGGAAACACCCAGGAGAGGCCATGATGGTCTGACCGGGAGAGAGAAGTTCCAGAGTGATAGCACAGATAAGGGTTAAGAGAGACGTAAGAACTCCACGGGCCCGCCTCCTCACAGTTAGAAGGGGACTGAAGTCAGGTGAGCCTGAGCTCGCCTGGCCAGAACGAAGCCCGGGAGGACCGGCCTCTTGTGTCTCCCTCTGTGCCGGAATCTAACCGCGCCCGAGCTCTACCATGTTCTCACGCTAGAGAGTCAGTGGTCCTCTCCATTATCCTGGTCAGCTGATGATAAGTTATGCTCTTAAAATCAAAGGCCAAGAAAAAAAAGAGGAAAATGAGAACAGACGCCGGGCAGCGGGTGCATCGGGTTACTGCGTTCCCGAGGTGAGCGGCAGGATTCTTCCCAGGTTCCCAAGTGCCCGTCCTGCAGGCAGGGTGAACAGACGCTGTCGCCAGTCCGATCGTCCGGTACCGCTGGCCTGGTCGGTGAGTCCACCCCAACCCCGGGGGACACACGGGCATCTAGGAAAGTGAGCGAAGGAGCAGCTTCAAAGTCCTTTTCTTCTGTGACGCACTACACTTCTGACCCATCTGCCTCAGCGCTTGCTTTTAAAAAACCTGTCAACATACACTATTTACAGTGATTATGGAAATGGCTGCCCCGAGACACACAACCAGATAACAAATGAGCACAGCAAGGAACAGGCAGGTCGCGCGCGCCTGATCTGCAAGGCTATTATCTAATCAGGAAAGACCGAAAAACACATCATTACGCTTTAAGAACGCTGTGATTAGGAGAGCGGCCTTCCCCATCTCTGCCCTCCCGGACCCTGATCACAACGCGGTTCCTTGGGGCTCCGCGTGCAGGGGCCCCGTCTGGCCGGGAGCAGCACTAATTGGGAGGCTGGTGGCAGCGGCACCACTTTGATGTCCGCTACAAGCGAATCCGAGCGGAATCCTGGACGGCCTCGCCAGGCCAGCCAGTCAGCAGGGCTGGCCTGTAGACCGCTCGCCATTCCGGCCATGGGTTCTGGGACCGTATCCACCCCGGCCCCCGCCCCCGCTGGGGTCTCCGCTCTGGGACTCCCACAGGGTGGTCCTAGGTGATTGCTAAGGGTGTTCCAGCTCCTTGAGAACCAGGGTTAGGGCAACCGGATTTACCCAACGCAGCTCCCGGCCCCCCAGGATCTCCAAGCGGTGGGGACCAGGATGCTCTGCTGGCTCCCCTCCCCCCGAGAGCTGTGTCCTGATCCCTCCTGGGAAGGTTCCGGAACCTACCGCACCCATGCTGTGGATCGATGGAAAGGACCGTGTACGCCATCTCAAAAATGAGTGCTCCTAACCAAAAACTAAAAAACTTAATTTGAAAATAACTGGAAAGTGAGTTGGTTCCTGCTAAAGGTGCCAGAGAACCAAGCCGGTTTTGAAAAGCTTCCTCCCTTTATTTAAAGGGAGGAAGAAAATCAAGCATTTACTCTGCCCATCCTAGTGGATAATCAGATAGTTGGTAAGGGGGGTGGTCTATTTAGAGAAGCGTCAGATGAACAAAGAATGACAGCACCACTACGTCACCACCCCGCGTCCCGACGGACCCGGACTCTGACTGCCAGCGTCACCAGGAAGAGGGGCACGGAGACTTCCAGCGCCTCCTGGGAGAAGACGTTTCCATCGATGGAGCGCTCTGGCCGAAACAGACAAGCAGGGGAAAACGACTCTGACCAACCTTCAGAGTCCAACACTCCGGCCACCAGTTTCCAGAACCCAAGGGGACAGAGACACACGTTCAACAAAACCAGGGGACACCGGCAGCAAAATCCATGTGATGGAAACCTCTGAAGGACAAATGACCCGGCCTCTTCAAAGCAGCAACAAAACCATGTGTGTGTGCAAGCAAGTGCAAGTGGGGCGGGAGGGAGGGGGGAGGAAGAGGGAAGGAGGGAAAGTGGAAGAGAAAAAAATGTGGGGGGAGAACTTACAGAATAAAAGAGACACAAAAGGCACATCAACCAATCACAAGACGTGGACTTTTTAGGATCCCAATGAAAACAAACGGATCAAAACCCAAAAGCAAACCAGCACCTCTGCCCGTGAGACACGCAGGACGGAAGAACCGACGGGACGTCCGAAGGGACGGAACTGTCGTTAGTTTCATTTTAAGTGAGACCCCAGGGTCAGGGTCAGGGTCTTCATACTTCACGCATCTCTGTATCCTGAGATACAGCCTGAAATGCTTCTGGACAAAATGACGGGATCTCGATTTGCTTCAAAACAAGGGCAGAGGCTGGCGGCTGCGGGGCGCACAGCGGGTTCATCACGATATTCACCGGCTTCTGCTTCTGTGTATTTTCAACGAAAACGTTTAAAAAATAAAACATTAAATGTTTAATTAATTAATTAAAGAACCGCTGGGGAGGATCAGGCAGGACATCTATTCTGAATGATACTACGGTGGTGGATTCGTGTCACGACACAGAGAGGGCACTGGCTGCAAACTAGAGACTCTGGGGGCACGCATGTGCCAGTGCGGGTCCCTCCCCTGTAGCAAAGGCACGTGGTCCACTGGGGGAGGCCGGGCACGTGTGGACACAGGGCAGACGTGGGGACGCTGCACCTTTCCCCCCGTTTTGCTGTGAACCTAAAACTGCTCTAAAAAATAAGTTTATTATGTAAAAAAAAAAAAAAAAAAAAGGAGAAGAAGAGAAGACTGTCCCGTGCACGGCGGCACCTCACCACACGGGGGTTCAGACCGGCTGGGACCCAGGGCTGCTCTTCAAAACCACCACAGGCCCAGATGACCCACCTCAAAGGGGGGCTTTCATTCAGTTTCAGTTTTATAAAGAACTTTCAGCAAGGACAATTTCACAGACCATCTCCGTCCCTTTTCCCACAGCCCTTGCCCTTTTTTATATGACAAAACCCTAAAAATGATGCCAAAGAAGGTCCCTTGGCACACAAATTGAGTTACAATTGTCAATGTCACATACACTGGCTGATTGAGCCACGACTGATGACAATCTGGCACACGTTTGAACGGGGAGCTGACGTGGCAGAGACCACGCTGTCACTCTGCATCACGTGCCCTGTTCTGTCTGCCTCCGCCCTGGGCCGGGGGAGCCCCGCCGGGTGCAGTCTGGCGCTCTGGAGGCGGAGGGCGGGAGGGCGCACCCAGGCCGCACGCGGGACCTACCGCCTTCCATTCCGCCTCGTCATCTCAAAGGCCGACATCGGGCCTGCGATTAATTAAGACAGATGAGATCCCGACTACCTTTGCGGGCTCCTGTTTTGTGCCCATGAGGAAATCTCACCGATCTGTGTTTTTCTTTCTGTATTAGCAGCATCTGATACGTATGACCAAATACGTAGCTTTTCCAACCAAGTTACATTACTTACTTGCTACTGGCTATTTTTTAAATCCCTGACTTTATTCCTGAAAGAAGATCACCCAGGAAGCCCGGGCTCGGTGCTCCCTGCACTGTGCCTGGCACACGGGAGGTGCTCCATGAAGGAATGAACGGAGCTCCCAACTGAACTTAACTCCCCGTTTTGGAAACGGAGAGGTCACGTGCCACCCCTGTGGACGTACACCTGCTCAGTGGCGGAGCCACCTGCCCTGGAATATTCCTTACCTTGGACGAGGGTTCTTTCCACCAGACAATGCTACCTCCTTACAGAGTAGCCCTTGGTACCAGCAGGAAAGATGGATGGATGGTTAGATACTTAATAAAACCCACCCACAGGGTTCTAGAGAATCTCTTTTTTTGTTTTTTTCTCAAAACTTTAAGCTACTTGGTCTGCCCAAACTAACATTTCCACTCTTTGTGTAAAACATGATAAAAGTACATGAGTCTCCAATTCCGAATCTCAGCTCAAATTGTAACTACTTCTGATGGTTATTGGTCTGCAAGCTGACAAAACTACAAACATATGTCAGAAAGTCGCTGCCTCTTGGGGGGGTGGGGGGGCCCACAGGGCTATGCGCGCACAGAAGGACACGTGTACATATACAGGCCCACAATGTGAAAACGGCCTTTAAGAGGGGAGGAGGGTGGAGGGGAGAGGAGCCCGAGCCAGCCGCCACTTCACGAGAGCAGCGGCTCTAAGCGCTAAACAAACTGCTTTAGAAAGGAACCAGCCGTCCGGTTCATCAAACATCAAATGCCAGACAAGGCAAAAATGTCCTCTCGTTCACAGCGCACCTGATCTTGACCTGAACACATGGACTACAGCAACCAGCAAATGCTGCACCGATGAAGAGATCCCTGAAAACAGACAGGCAGTACCCGCTCACGCCCGCAGGAAGCGGTCTCGTGTGTCTGCACTTCGTCTTTCCATAAAACAAATGGGACCTCAGGGCAAACAGGTAAGAGGTACAGAATACATCGCCTTTCACTTATCAGGAAGAACCCGACAGAAGACACTTAGGCTTCCCAATTAGTTCTTAAAAATGAGTGCACGATATTCCATCATTTTGTGAATTCTGCTCTTCTTAGAAACGATCTCTTTAAAAGGGGTTTTGACTGTTTGGCGGAAAAGCTGTACAGAAGCATTAGCCTGCCGAGTCCCATTTAAGAAGGGGGAAAAAGGCACATAAATGTCGGGCTTTTTAACTACTTCACTGCTACGGCCTTCTTAGTTCCGTGATTTCTGACACCTCTCAAAGTAGACAGCAGTCGGCAGAGATACAAAACGAAACTCCTTGTTAGTGGGAGAAACAGTTCAGTGGAGCAGATTAGGAAGTAAAACCCTAGAGGAAGAGTTTCAGTCACCCAAAACTTTTGACAGAATTTTTACAATTTAAAAGCAAGGATTAAACTGCAGGTTTTCACCAGAAATCAACGCAGCTTTCTTTATCAAGGGCTAAGGCTGGAGGAAGCAGCAGGGTTCCTAAGTGCAACAAAGAACACCGATGAAATTGTTACCAAATATATAACTGCAATTTCCGAGCTGCTGGCTAGGACTCACAGTTTGCAACTATATGCAACTCCATTTCACACCTTGTGTAAACATTTGCTCATTCACAGCAATTGTTGCAAGCTTTAAAGGAGACAACTATTTCTCCTGGATGAATTACAAGTCACATGTTTCTGATTTTTGCACAGGGGGACGGCCAACGACATTTCCCCTCAGAACTGGCATAAGACACGCATAAAGCTGCGTGGAGTCTGGGCTCGGGTGCTGAAATAAACTAAAATGTCATCTCTGATAAGGAAGAAGTCAAACACATACGAAAAGGCACAGATGATCCAAAATTCCTCTCTCCCTCCCGTTTGTTTATTTTAAAACTGGGCCGTTTGTGCAACACAGTCCTCACCGAGTCGGGCGCGGAGTTCTTCATCACCTCTTCCGAAGAGGAGGCCTCACTAGTCGGAAAGGAATTACAGACCGGACGGGGCCCGCGGGAGGCGCGGCCATCTGGGCGGCTGAAGCCGGTCTGCGCTCACAAGAGCAGGGAGGTGACAGCATCACAGAGCAGTGCTGCAAAGCGAGGACGGATGGAGGGCTCTGGTCAGCTGCGGGGCCCAGAACCCGCTTCCTACCACCCAACAGCAGCAAGGAGGGGATCTGGGAGAGGGGTCCATTGTCAGGCAAGGAACCACCACCCCATCTCTCAAAAACCGCCCTCAGATTTCCAACCAAACTTGACCACGAATTTGTTTTCCTCCCCCTTCGTTTTGAAGCACCAGGGAAGGTGAGAAACGGGATTCCCATCAGGAGAAACAGTATCTGGGGAAAGGGGCCTTCCACACTGAGACAGACCCCCAGCCCACACACGGGCTGCGTGTGGGCAGCACCAGCCCCGTGCGCGACGCGCTTCCTATGCTCCTCTGCGCAGTCCCCGCCCCATCCGTGGTCCCCGTGGAACTCCTTCTGGTATTTATGCCCTTGTGCAGTCCCCTCCCCTGGAGTCTGGGATGACCTTGTGACTTGCTTTAGCCGATAAACCGGGGCTGTACTTTCACGGAACTCACCCTGAGTCTCCTCCTGATGGTTAAGAGGGGCACACGTACAGGAAGGAACATTTTAAGACGCGTGTGCAAAACCCGAAGGGTAAGAGTCAGGCCGTCAAGCCAACTTCTCACCCCCTAGCCATCCTGCAAACCGTCTCCTCGCTAAGTAGGTGCCGCTAATTGCCCGGGGAGAGTCTCCTTTTATTTCAGCAGTGGTTCTGATTTCAAAGGCTGCCTGGAATACTTTAGAAAATTGGCTTTGACTTTTGTGTGAGACAAATATATGGGAGTTTATTACTACACGACACCTAGACTTGCCTTCCAGTCATTAACAATGAATATTTTTAGCATCTAAAACTGTGCATCTCAGACAGACATGTAAATATTTAGCACCATCCTTTTGAGACTGTTAAGCTTTCATTTCTAATCATGCAGAGGTATGCAAGTGTTTTCACTAATAGTCTAATTATATCATATATTTTCATCCCACAAAATATTCCGCTTCTATATTTGAAATAATTGAATTCATTTGTGCTAATAAATGTCCTAAACGGACAAGTGAATAATTGAAATGAGCACACACTGTACCCCTCAAAACAATTAATAAAACGGGAACTAATGTTTACATTATGCCAAGGCGAAACCGCCCACGGTCGGCGGCTTGGCTCAAGGTCACACATCGGTTTAAATCTCTCGTGTTGCTCCAGTGGGTTCACCCACACCGATCGGGGCCGGTGGTTGGACAAGACCAAGTCCGCGCCCTCACGCTTGGTGTTCCGGCCCCAGCCTGTCTTTACAGCCTTCGAGGAGTGCTCCCCATTCTTCTGTGTTCCTCTGTCTGGAGACCTCATGGCTAACCCCTGCCCCGGCACATTTGCTCAAATGTCCCCATATGGAGGCAAGACCCTCCCCCCCAACCATTCTTTTTAAAATGGGAACCCACCCACCCCCCAGCTCTTCCTATGCTGCTCTGCTCCCTGCCCACGGCACTCATCACCTCTAACATTCTCTGTCTTCATTCCACTAGTCTGCCCCGCACCCTCTGCTCCAATGTGAGCAGCCCAAGGGCAGGGGGTGGTGCTCCGCTCACTGAGCGTCTACAACATGGGTATTGGTTAAATTAGGAAAGATCCATCTGCCGGGCACTGCCCTAGACTGCCGCTGGGGCAGCAAACAAGACAAACAGGGTCTCTCCTTTCTGCACAGAAATTTGGGCCACATAGTTTTTTTTAAAAGGTAATGATACAAGTGATAAAAAGAGGGACGAACACAACAAAGAAGATAAAAAGGGGGTGTGACAGAGCATGACTAGAGAGCTACCGCAGACTGGGTGGTCAGGGAGGGCCTCTCCGAGGAGGTGGTATTTCAACTGCAAACTAGAACAGGGAGACAGTGGACTCCCGCCCGCGCTGACTGACTTTCTGTCCCCCGATCGGTTGAGGGGGCCTAAGAAGACTCACAGTCCCCACCCCACTGCTCTGACTCTGTTTCTCCACATACTTCCTGCCTTTCCCGGATCAGTCATTTATACCACGTGCCCCAAGTCAACTTCTCTAGTATTTATCTCAAACCCAGTTTTTTCTTGGTTAGAAACACAGCATCCGTCTTTGTCCAATAGCCTTTGAATGAAGTACACAGTACGGTTTCGTTTTGGGCGACAATCTGAATCTTTTATTAGGAATTTATTCCACTGGGGTTCCTTGATAATACAACAGAGGGTCTGAATCTATTAGTTTAGGTTTTCAGCTATTAACGCGTCGTCGGAGCTCTTGCTGTATGGGTGGGTGGTCTTTCTTGTTGTTGGGGGGGGGGCGCTGCAATTTTTAAAAGTCCTTCTAGGGGTTTTCTCTCTAATTGTACATCGTGCACCTAAACCTCTATTTCCCAATGTTTAGACACCCTTCTGGCTCCCACATAAGAGGAGCCGCTTACCCAAGCTCAGCTCTATTTGCTCTGCGAATATTTTTACGTTCCCGTGATTAGTAACATTGACCTTCTGATGTATTATTATCTCTGGCATCCTGTGGCCTGGACTATAAATCTTAAATGACCGATGGCTCTGCCATCACTCACCAGGATGGATCCCTGGACTCACTGGATTTTGTCACCAAGTAGGCTCCTCTCCACCCCCTCCCCTTTAATTAGGAACTCTGCCTTTCTGTGTGACCAAACCTGGCTGAACACGGAAGGCCTGGGTCACACCCCCACCCCCACTTCAGGGGCCGCCCCGCGTCTCCGCGCCGAACACGCGCTACGGGAAAACAAGGAGACGGGCTCCTGTGACCTTCCGTGAGGGCTTCCCCGGCCGCCGGTTTTCAAAAAAGTTACTTTAACTGGTGCATCTTTTGCTGGTTTTAACCTTTTTTTCCTTTTTTTAAATTAGGTGTTTGAGGAGAGGCCTGTCACGGAGACAAAACTTGCAGAAAGTTTTTGGAATAGGGAATAAAGACATGGAGGTAAGAATGAGCAGCAAGTGTAGGAGTCAACCAGTCGGTCGGAAGTTTGACATGATGTGATGTGTCCCAAACTAGCACAGCATTTACTGAGCGGGGGAGGGGGCAGACGGGGAGGGGGCAGGTGGGAGGGGGCAGGCGGGAGTTGGAGCTTCCTCAACAACCATGTTAAACTCGGAGAACCTTCATGCTTCAACAGGTTCTGTCTTAAAGAAATCAGTTCCTCCCCCAAACATCACACCTGACAATGCATGAGATCAAAATGTTTTCCTGATGACATTAAATCAGTCTTCTAGGTATTTCAAAGGCATTCTATTTTCTTGCAAATTTACTCAATTTTCAATCCCCTCTTGCTTTCTGTTTACATTATCTCGAATGTCAGGAGGACAATATTTTGACACAAGAGCAAGCAATTAAAATGCTATGGGCAGTCCTGAAGAATTGCAAGTGAAATTGGTCCTCTCGCTACCGGAACAAGTTCCAGAAACTTCATTAATCTAGATTCTACAGAGGCAGCAGGGGAAGGCAGGGTACTAGGAATCAGGGCCCGGGGGATTAACTCGGGCTCCTGTTGGGTTGTGAGTCAGTGACTGTCCCGCCCGCCCTCATCCTGAAGTTCCTAGTGACAGAGAGGTCCCGTGCGGCAAAAAGCCGTTGTATAAGGTCAG
This sequence comes from Helogale parvula, assembly GCA_004023845.1. NCBI lineage: Eukaryota > Metazoa > Chordata > Mammalia > Carnivora > Herpestidae > Helogale > Helogale parvula. The sequence continues at coordinate 8,243 of PJEM01016803.1, read as the reverse complement.
TTTGTGTCTATGAAGACATAGACTGAATGAGCTGACTTTTAGGTTTACAATTTTAAAAACACATTAGCTAGGAAAGTTACGTTCGTAAATACAACAGCCCCAAGGCAAAACAAAATTACTTTACTCAGAGGGTAAAATTATAAGCTCGTTTTTCATTTTTCTGAAGTGCCTCTAGCGTGAGGATTTCTCACTTTTTAATTTAAAAAAAGATGACAGTAAATGTTGAGAAAATATTCCTTGCTAGCCACTTTGCTCTGCTTGTCTACACAGGAATAGTTATTAATGTAGCAAATGTCGTCTGTCCACTAAAGAAGCCGTGAACTCTGCAAGCCCTGGTCAGAAGCGTGGGGAGAGGGCGCTGTGCCGGGAAATTTCCTCCTGTTCGTCACCTTCAACTTCACAACAGGTACAGGCGTCATCAGCCTTATTTTGCAGCTGAAGAAACCGAGGCCCAGGGCAATCATACGCGTGGCTGGCGAAAACCAGAAAAGAACGCATTTATAACACTTTGAAAACCCCCATTAGTCAGCCTTGCCTGACGCAGGCTGAGGCTTCCCTTAGCAAAAAACCACGAAGCGAGGACACTTCTCCGGTTCGAGTACTTTGCCTGGAACCTTCCCCCTCAGACAGCAGCAGGAGGCCAGGGTCCACCCTGCCCTCTCATCCCATCGAACTGTGTCTTAGGAGGCCTTGGCAGTGGGTCTGTGGCTGCCCACCACTGACATCACCCCTCTGTAGGTAAGATGTGGATTCTTTTTTTTAATGTGTAACAGACACGTAAAATGTGCCACCTCAACCATGTCCCAAGGTGCGGTTCGGGGGCACGAAGTCCACTCACCGTGTTGAGCCACCAGCCATCTCATTTTTAATTTCACTTTCTATTATGAAGTGTTGGAGCAAATCCAGGAGCAGAGAGAACCGTCTCATGAACTCCCACGCTGGCCAGCTCCGGCCGTCACCCACACTACACCGTCCCATTTTCTTTCCCCGTCTCTTCCACCAACATACTTCTCAAAAATCAAGCCAGAACAGCACAAGTTCATCACCAGCTCACCCGCCCTCTGCGCCCATGCGGCAACACGTTCGCCGGCAAAGCGACTGAACCGGCAGCACCTGACGCCAGGCGAGTTGACTCCCCCTCGAGCCAGCCCCTCCCGCAGTCCGGCTTCAGCGGGCTCCCCTTTCTGTTTAAGAAAGGCTCTGCGTCCTTCTAAGTCCAGATCCAATCTTGCCCGCGAAGGGCCAGGGCTCCTACCAGCGCTTTCACAGACACCTTGTAATAAACCCCCGCGGCTCATCTCCAACAACTCAGTGGTGCTCCAAGGAGTCAACTCCTCTGGAACCTTCCTGCTCCGATGGCCATCTTCTGTTTTGTCCAGGGGCCCGCACCAGCACCCCCTCTTTCAGACCAAGTCTAAGGTTCTTGACCTGGGGTCCTGAGACCGCATGACTGTTTACACGCTCCCCAGGTTGTCCTCTCCTTGGGAAAGGGGCTCTCTCTCATCCGGTTAGGCATCCCGGACGGCCATATACGGAATAGCACCTAGCACAATGACTCCACAAATGTTTGCTGAGCACCCTGCACGTGTTCCACAGGCAAGGAGCGTCTGTGATTCCAAAAAAGGGTCAGAACCACGGGCTTACTCCTTCTGGATCCAACCTCTGGTCACACAGCCTCTCTGGTCACTGAACCAGCGCTGCTCCCAGAGGACGTGGTGGTCCCTTGTTCACCCTGAGCGCCATGCTTTGCAGGTCCCGCCCCAAGGCCCTCGGCTCTGGCCCCCGCTAGGATTTCCATTAGAGCAGAGATCTGGCCAAAGCTTACTTTCCAGAGGACTTCAGCTCACAGGAGTCTCACGGAGGACTGACTACACAAACCATCAGGAACTGGTGGCCTCCACTCTGCCTCTGGACACAACTTCAACCTCCCATCCTGCAAGTTCCTCACAGTCAAGGGCACCTAACACTGTATGCTAATCAGATACGGGGTGGGAAATCCATAAACATCTGTGGTCAGTTCATGTATCAATGTCATTGGCATTCCAGGGGCAGAGAGCGAGGAGAAATTTGGAGGTGTGCTAAAGAACAAAGTCAGTCCCATCTTAAATCATAACCCAGAGGCACTAAGGGCCTGTTTTCCCTTCTGAGACAAGTTTTTCGTAACCACCACTTGTACCCAAGTATCTGTGAGGCAGCCCTGCAAGCAACAGATGCCTGCTATGTTCAAGTACAGCTGCATTTCAAAAGTTGCAGGTGCCATCAGAGGCCTAGGTCTGCACCTGTTGGGAGAGGACTACCCTCAGACAGCACCGCTCAGAACCTAGGTTTCAAAGTAGAGCTGTCCTTCCCAGCCAGGAACCCAGCCAGGAACCCCTTAGAAAACAAGTCAAGAACATCCCTAGCTTACTAGCTGCCACAGAAATCCAAAGCAGCCGATTTCTAACTTATTATTAAGAGCAATAAAAACACTTTTGATACTTCCCTCTGCTCATCTCTCTCAAAGCGGAGTCAAATTCAGTAAGGGTAAGAGGTAAACGTGAGCTCTGTGCCTGATCTGGCCGCTCACAGAAAAAGCCTGGGTGTTCAGAATCTAACTTCCTGTTCTAAGGCACCACACTTAACATGTGAGTGTGTGTGTAATTTATATATATAATTAATAATATGTTAATTTTCAAAATTAAAATACAATAAGACACAACACAAAATACATAAAATGGAATTTAATTTTTCCTGGAGATTCAGGAAGGAACTCACAGATTTTTCAGTGTCTTGGATTCATTAATTATTACTAAGACATTTACCAAAATTGCCTGTTAGTAGAGCTTTTAGAAGTTCATTTGATGACCTCTGTTATGACATTTTATTATCCTTCATCGACCAGTTTCCATGACATTATTTGGAAAGAAAACAATGCTCTCCGACGCATATTTTGTGTGTGTGTGTGTGTGTGTGTGTGTGTGTGCGCGCGTGTGTGCGGGCGCGTGCGCACAGCAGAAAATATACATGTCAATCGGAAACGTAATTTCATCTGTTTAAACTGATGAAAAGAAAACAAAAGAAAAGGAAAAGAAGAGAGAAGCCACGTTACTGCTTCCCCCACACTGACAGCGATCTTTTCACCTCGCAGGACCCGGACACGGAAGACCGCTGATGCGACCAGGAGTAGAAGTCTCTAGTACGCTAATCTGTCAAGCCTGCCCCTCTTCGGTGCCCACTCTTAAGAGGAACACGCATGTTCGTACTAAGGATAACACTGCAGAGCCCACCTCTACCACGGAGACCCTGCCACCCCTCCCCGGGACCCCGCGGAACTCAGTGCCCACAACACTCCCTTCATGAGTCACACCACCATCGCTGCACGTAACAACGGTCACAAGTGAGCAGCCGGCACTCACCAAGTGACCGCTACTGCCCGGTGATGATCCCTAGTTGACCGAGGATAAAACCAGGGGTCAGTCGCATGGCCCAAGGCCCGCAGAGGGTGAGCGGGAGACCCTGGCTTCAAACCCGGTCACCAGGAGAACCCGCTCTTTTAGCCTACTGCCTTATTTTCATATACACTATATTCTAAATCCCCAACTTGACTATAAATTTCTAAGAACAAGGGCTCTCTGTAGTCCTTACGTAAGTTTGCTGATAATAAATAACACAGTAGCTTAACGTCAGTATTTAAAAAGAAAAAAAAAAAAAGGCAAAGCTTCTTGCTTGCAAACCCTGACTTACCACGTTGAAAGGTTATACAGGAAAGAAAAAAGCTTCATGGCGGGGGCCGGGGTGGGGAGGAATTAAGGCAAGAGTAGTGTTCCGGGTCTTAGCCGCACAGGAAGTCTGAGAGATGAGGAAGACTGGGGCGGAGATGGAGCCCACCACTCAGAGCTCCCTCAGGAAGGCCTGGTGGCCTGCTGTGGGGGTGCAGTCAGCACATTCAGGGTCAGTGTCGGCCACAGAGACCCACTTCTCTGCATTGGCACTCATTCTCCATCTGCTGAGAGCGGGGTGCATGGGGGCCAGGTACTAGACGAGAGTCCTGGCCGAGGTCTGGTTTATAGTGGTTCCATCCCCTGGGTCTACAGACCCATCTGGTGGCACGTAATTGAGACCTCCACACCTGGCAGCTGGCACGGTCACCACGTGGGCCCCTGGTCCGTGGGGAAGGCCAAGTGGAGTCTGGTGCTACCCTGGCCTGCGCCACCCCTACCCAAACACACAGCGCTGCATCTCGGGGCAATGGCAGAGGTAAGCGCCGTTCTGCGGGACCCAGGGGAGCAGGGGTGGTGGTCTCATCCTCTGTTTAATTTGCCAGTCTGACCCCTGCAGAAACCAGACGGACCCTGGAGGGGGACTGCAGGCCAAGGAGGACTCCATCAGGAGGGTAGCCCTGATCTTGGCCACTGTGTCAAATGTACCATCTTTTCTAGAGCAGAATAATACAGCCTCTGGTCATACAAAGCCACCGATTCAGTGAATGCCTCCCCCACCTTCCATCATTCCAATCAAAAGAGGACCAGAAACAGTTCGTGTTCCACGGAGCACGGAACGGTGTATGTTGACAGCTCTGCCTCAGAGCAAACTTCTGCCTTCCTGGTGTCTGGATATCCCTCAGGGGACCGCAGTGACCCATGACCTCTGTGACGTGATGATCAGGGCGAATGAGCACGAGGGGCCGAGTCATCGGAGGTCTCGGTGAAACACGCGCTGTCTTCCACGTCCATAAAACGCACAGCAATCCAGGGCCAGGTGCGTGCCAGGCCATCTCATTATTGGGAGGCAGGTTTCTCACACACCCACACATCTGCTGGGGATGCTGGGAATGCGGAGCCCCGACCACTCTTTATCTGGAAAGTTTCTGAAGGTTGTGTTTGCAGTGAGCAGCCTTTAGGGATGAGGTGGTACCTCCAGAAATGCGGACCAGGCTTCCGGACAGGCTTGCCATGATGCAGCGGGCTCCCCAGGCTCCGAGCTCCCCACCGGGTGCAGGCATCCTTCTGGGCCACCCGCATCGACCCCGCGGGAACGGGGTGCAGGGAACCAACCAGACCCCACTGACTCAGACTACTCCTTCCACTGGGACCTCTGTTGGCATCCAAGTAACTGTGATAAGCTAACGCTCTAGCTTAAAAGGGGAGGGGAGAGATGGGGGACCTCAGACCCCGCACGGGTCTCTGTACCCGTCCAACATAAAACTCGGCGTCCTGCGTGTCGCTCCCGCTACCACCAGGAAAGCAGCTGGTGTCCGGAGGGCCTCTCTGGGTGCCGCTCTCAGGCTGAGCAGCCCCGCGACAAGCCACGCCCAGGACGGAGTGCAAGCAGAACCAGAGGCCTCAGACCCCAGGGCACCCACCAGGCTGGCCCGGGATTCCTCCCGTAGCTCGGATCTACGGCTGTGCGGGGGACCCCGTGCGACCGCATGGAGGCGGGGGCCAAAGCCCAGGCTCGCTCTAAAGATGAACCACCTCGGTACGTGGGTACGGGCCAAGAACACATGGCAGCTCCGTTCGGCCTCACTTAGAAAGGTGGTAAAGACAGCGGGGAGGGAGGGAAAGGCCTCCCAACGGGAAGTGCCCCGGGCGGTGCAGCAAGTCCGACCTTGAGCGGAAGAATGAGGGGCGCAAAGTCCGAGGATAAACAGCCTCACGGGTGGGCGTGGGTGAGCGTGGGTGCTCGGACTGTTGAGGGTCTAGAAGGAAAAGACTAGAAGGCTCTCATCTCCTGGGTGGCCAAGGCTCGGTCGGGCCCGCCTCCCAGCTGGCACTGCCTCCTCCTCCATCCTTCTAGACACACTGCACCTCCAATTCCATCTCGGCGTCTGCTTCCGGGAACCCTGACCTACGTCGGGGTGAAGACGAGGCTCCAGGCGTGGGTTCTGGTGTCCCAGCACCGAGGTCTGAACCCCGGGCTCACTACTTCCCAGGTGGGACACTGCGCAAGGTCTGGGGCGCAGCGCCACCGCGGGGAGTGCCCGGGCTCCCGGAGGGCGGAAGGAACAGCCACGGAGCACCTTGCGGGCCGTGCAGCCGGGTCCAGGCCTGCAGCGTCCCCACCACCCTGGCCGTACACTCGACTCTGGTTGGTGATCTCTCATCTCATTTCTTTGAACTCTGAGTCTATAAATCTGGGCTCGTTTGTAGAACAGAAATCTCTGTTCCTACTGGCTGACAAAGTATTGCTTTTCTGCCAAAAAGCAGCGCTAACAGGGCAGAGCTCCAGGGCCATGAGGAGCGTTGAAGCAGAAAGCTGGAATTTCTAGCGCACGAAGGCTGAACCCGGCCCCCTCCACCTGCAGAACCAGAAGCGACGGGCCGTGTGGCTTCTGGCAGGTTCGCAAGCAAGACTCAGCGAGAAAGCAGCGAAGTATTCGCTTGGGGAAATTTCAGAAAACAAGACAGGGGCGGCGGGTCTACGATTCCACCCAGAACCACCACCTTAAAATAAAAAAATAAGATGCAATTTTTTAATATCCTGATTGTTTTTCTCTCTCTCTCACCTCTCTATCACTCCTACACACCATAAGTGGGAGGCAGTGGTAGCATATCAGGGGGAAGAAAACAGTCAGGAGGTTCGGGTCCAGGCTCTGCTACTAACAAATCTGTGACTCCAGGGCCTGAAGCGAAGTTTCCTTCATGCTGAGCTGAGGGCAGAAGGAGCCGCCCCCTGGCTCTTCCAGGTCTGGGGTTTCAAGACACTCTAGGCACGTCCCTCAACCATAGCAGGTTCCTCAGTGGGAGGACAACGCCCACGCTGTCTAAATGTCTGCGGGATGAAGCACACTGAATTAACTGGTCTCAGGAGACCTTTGTTAAAACCAGCACCGAGAAATGGAGAGAGGGGAAGTGATCTGTAAGAACTGAGCCCAGTTCCCCCACCGGACATGTAAAGTCAAGTTCGGTGCCTGCCACGCATGGGGGCCGGGGGCCAGGGAGGGTGCGTTCTAATGAACAAGATGGGGTTTTTGGTGAAAAGGAGGAAAAGGAATTTGGAGGCTTTTATTTTCTTATTTCAGTTATTTTATTTTATGTTTCCCAAGGTGCCCGAGCCCCAGTCCTGCTCCCCCCAAAAAAGTCTCCATCTATTTTGTGATATATCAGATAGGAAAATAACATCTTTCTAGAGCTATTGTTGTGCTTGGGACTTCTGCTGGCTTAATGATATGCCAAAAACGAAGTGACACTTTACCTAAGACAGTGAGAGACACGGTCACAGGCTATCTCTCTGGGGCGCTGAGACGGAGACGCAGGAGGAGGTGAGTAGAAGGAACAGGACCCCGGGAAACCCTCCGGGCTGTGAGGAGTGAGGCTAGGGTCGGAGGAGGGACTCGTTACTGAATTTGTGGCCAAGGACCCTAAGTTCCTCCGCTGGGGACACTAAGTCCCAGTAAGTCTAACCCCTTGTGTGGGGAGTTGGGGCGGCTGCAGAGAGAGAAAGTCCCTGGAGCCAAGAGCCTTCTGGAAGAGTTCGGAGAGATCAATGCCGGAGTGCCTCTGCCCGAGCCCCGGATGCGGCAGAGTCAGGGAGGCGGAGACACATTAGAAGCTTCGGCTCGGGAAGGCGCAGGGCAAGGGAAAGGGGATCCCAAAAGGCTGTCCTGTCCTATTTCCATGTGTCCACCACGATTAGAGACTGGGGTCTTCTGCAGGTCTGATCTGTAGTTTGTTTTACTACAGAATTAAAAACAAGGTTTCCAGGGGCACCTGGGGGGCTCAGTCGGTTGAGCGTCCAATTTCAGCTCAGGGCATGCTCTCACAGTTTGTGAGTTCGAGTCCCGTATCGGGCTCTGTGCTGACAGCTCAGAGCCTGGAGCCTGCTCCGAATCTGTGTCTCCTCTCTCTCTCTCTTTCCCTACCACTTGGTTCTATCTCTCAAAAATAAACAAACATTTGAAAAAAAACTAAAACAAAAACAAGGTTTCCAGGGAAGAAGATGAGAGGAGGAGGAGAGAAGTATCTGCCCAAGAAGCAGGGCCGGAGAAGGGGCGTCTCGGGACCAGGCTCACAGCAACGTCCCCATCTCCCAGGTCTGCCCCGGCCCCCGCAGAAGATGGCATCGACGGGGCGCCTGGGTGGCTCAGTCGGTTAAGCGGCCGGCTTCAGCTCAGGTCACGACCTCACAGTTTGTGGGTTCGAGCCCCGCGTCGGGCTCTGTGCTGACAGCTAGCTCAGAGCCTGGAGCCTGTTTCAGATTCTGTGTCTCCCTCTCTCTCTGCCCCTCCCCTGCTCGCACTGTCTCTCTCTGTCTCTAAAAAATAA
>PJEM01016802.1:0-24413 GCA_004023845.1 Helogale parvula | reverse complement strand
CTAAGTACACAGAGTGTTAGGGAGTAAGTCTTGCCTACTAGGACTACCATGAATAGACTGAAGAAGATGTGCCATTGAGGTGTAGAGAAAGCAACACTTTCAGATACTGCTAGTGGCATCCAAATCAGCGTGGCTGCTGTGACAAACAAGTCAGTGCTTCCCCAACAATGAAACATAAAGTCATCATTTGACCTAAACATTCCAGTGTTAGGTATTTACCCAGAAGATTTTGAAGCAGGTGTTCAAACAAAAATATTGAACACAGAAGGCATGGAAATGCTATTCAAATTCATCAAAGATAAAAAAATAATCCACATGGCCTTTAGTAGATGAATGCAAAAAAAAAAAAAGGGGGGAGCTAGGAATGCTGCTGCCCATGTGCACATGTGCCTCCATGGGGAACCTTGAGCAAGTCTGTTCCCAGAGAGAAGCCAGTCACCAAAGGCCACATATTCACTGAATCCATTCATAGTCAATGTCCAGAAAATGAATCCATATTGATCAAAGGCGGACAGTTGAGGACCAGAGAGAAATGGAATTGGCTGTGAATGGTAAGGGTATGAAATTTCCATTAGGGTCATAATATATTCTGGAAATAGATATAGTGACAGTTGTACCACTTGTGAGTATAGTAAACAGTGTGGACTCTGTACCTTAAAATAGTAAATTGTGTGGTATTGATAAAGCCCAGAGACACAAAGAGCAGAATATCAAGATCTATTTGGCCATTTTCTACTGTCCTGACTCACAGAACCCATAATCCCAGTCCTATGCAGGATTGAAAGAAGCAGGAGCAGAGACCCTATGGAAAATGAGCTTCCAGGCTATAAGGGAAACCCAGGCCATCTCAGCTGCCCCATGGACACTGCAGTGTCAGCACAGAACTGGACCCTGAACCTAGGCCAGCTCCAGAGCAAAGTGAGACATGGCCTGACACCCCTGGGAGAGGCAGGGCTCTGTGGCAGGACTGTGCACGGTGGGCAGAATTCAGCAGAGAGTACTTGAGAGAGAACAAAGCTCTGAAAGAAGAAAGCTCATTTTGGGTCAGATATCACTTCGCTGAGTTTTATGTATGGATATCGTCATTTCTATTAAATAAAGCATGCAAGAACTCTGTCCCTGAGAATCAAGTAGGCAGTACTGTAACAAATTGTTCCTCTTTCCTGAGGAATAGGAAGTTGGGCATGGGGACCTGACCAGACAATTAGAGCACATACACATGGTTCTGGTGACTCATGTCCTCCCAAGCAGGTATCAGAGTCCTGCCAAGACTTGTCAGCCAGAGATTGGGGGACAAATGGAGTCCTTCTCCTGGTGACACAGAGACCGGGCACAGGAATATGCCCCTCACATGCACAAAGTGCAGCAAAGGTAAGGCCCAGACACATAAAAGAAATTTGTGGTAAGAAAAACACTGGGAACAGGCAGTCTTGGATCTTTTCCATCCTGATGCTCCTGACACTAGACCCACCACTAATATCCTCATCATGTTACACACTGACTCTCTCCTAGCGTCAGAGAGGTTGAGCTGGGATCCTGTCACTTGAGAACAAAAGCATCCTGACTAGTTGATCCCATGAGTGGTTGGTGGCAGGAAATCTTAATTCTTGTGGGTAAACAGAACACCCCACACTGAAATGGTGGTTACGACAGAAGTTGAACCCACATTTAGGAACTTCACCCAGTCCAGTTGTTTACATTATTAATGAGAATATTTTGTCAGGATCCTAGGATGCTTACCATAGGAAGGACTTGTATACCACCAATCTGGAGAGAAAAACAAAGCTGAATTAGAATGGACGGGGAGTGAATCAAGGTTGGTTCAAGTAACTCTTAGGTGGGACCAAAGATAATGGGGTCCCAAGAGTTCTACGGCCATGAGGAAAATGTTCTCTGCAGAGAACCGTGCCTGAGCTAAATCCCACACCAATGTCCACCTCAATGGCAACAGGTGGTGTATTCCGCAAGAGGAAGTGCCATGCTATCGTGACAGTGCTGTTTGCAAACGCACCACTTCGGCTCCAGATGGGGATACAACATGAAAAATCTCTATTCTTCCAATACATGTAATATTTGGTCCAAACAATCCAATCAAGTAGAAGAGTTCCAGAGAGAGTCTGATCTATCACCTAAGTCTCAGCAGGACTGTGTACCCCAAGTACTCTTACTTCGCTGAGCCAGAAAGGACAATCAGTGTGTTGTGGGCTCAGTGGGAACCATCTATACACTCAAGAGTGATCAGAGAGGGGCTAGGAGAGAGAGTTTCTCCGGAGTCCCCCAGAGAACTAAATTTAAAGGCCTGGGTTTGAATAAAAGAGGAGAGAGATGCTCAGGAGTCAAAGGCAGCAGAACTCACCTGGTGTGGTCGTGGGCTGGGACTGGGCAGCTGGGAAGAGACAAGAGAACATGAGACACTGCACAGAGCTGGCACAACATGATGCAAAGAGGAAGGACTGAGCAGGCCAGACACCACTGATGCTAGTTTCCATCTATGGACAGTGGGGCACGTTACATGAACACCCTGGAAGGATGCCCCTCTTCAAAGGGCCAGGTAGACCACAAACATGATTTCCCAATTCAAGAGGATTGGTACATGTCTACAAGTAGTGACCAAGTTGACACAAAATGAGTCTTCTGCCTTGAGCCTCAGGCTGCTCACTATGGCAGCAAGACAGAGGAGTCCTGTTACCACCCACTGCCATGGCTACTCTTAAAGGCCTAGCCAGGAGTCATGACAAGGTTTGCTTGGCAGTCATCCCAGAAGCAGCTGCCCTGCACAGCACATACCCTCTGCATGGAACGGGCATCATGCCTGTCAGGTGGGAGATATAGTCGGGATCTCGGCACCCCAATCCCAGTGCAGCAGTGAGCACACACATACTGGTCTACAATCCTAGCCTTGGGTTCCCAGCAAGACACATCCAGTCAGAAGACAGATCCTTCATCGCCAGCTGCAATGTGGCAGGAGGCCAGTAACGGCTTCACAGGGCCTGGCAGTTTGGCACCTGTCCTGATTTACCATCTTCACACCTGGCAGCCTGACGGAAACTGACACTGATTCTGGGAGGGAGGTCAGGAGACTTGAGGAAGACGGGGATGATATAAGTAGCTTCAAGCGAGCTGAGCAGCATATGAGGCCTGCCTACCCTCCAGCAAGACAACCACCGAACGACGAGAGGCTCACCTGAGCAGATGACACCGGCGTCCTCACCATGGCCACAGTTGTGTGAGTTCCAGCCATTGTGGGCACAGTGCCACAGGTAGGACTCTTGCCCGGAGCAGTTCACGTCGTCCAGCACAATGGGCCCTGAGCCCTGACCAAACCGGGCACTTCCTGGCGCTGACATGGCCCAGCCACAACCCAGTTGCCTGCACACCACGTTGGCGTCACTGAGATCCCAGCTGTCATCACACACGGTGCCCCAGGAGCCTCGGTAAAGGACCTCCACTCGGCCTTGACACCGGTCACCTCCATTCACCAGCCTCAGCGAGAAACCAGAGTCATTCCCTAGCAGGACAAAGAACAGGACCTGCCATCTATCTGTATCTTCTAGCCAAAGGCTTAAGCCTCGTTCTAGTCTCAAAAGCTTGCTCATGGCCAGTCTTCCTTGGACATCATTCATCTTTCAACATGCCAAGAGGGTAGTCTTCATCACAGGCAAAGAAGTGGAGATATTCTAAACAGACCAGTCCAACGGATGCCATTATGTAGTTAGGCACCTCAGAGAGGAAGCAGTGAATAGGCAGACAACCCTAGTCCACCCTGGGCATGCTCACGATGGCGCCTTCTAGCTATCACTGTCAGGCCAAGACCGTGTCCTGTGGGGCAGCTTGTGGGCTTCTGTAGGGTCCTGCCTGTGCTCAGGCAGAGTTCCAGGTCCTGACTGCAACTTGCAAGAAAGGTGTAATACTAGCACACTGGCCTCCCTTCCCAGAGGCAATGCTCTGTGGGTTGGGAGCCATGAGTGATGCCCCAGGAGATTTGAGAGACCTCCAAGGATTACATTAACCTCCTGCAGGGGGGGATCATCACTAAACACAGATCCCACAGCAGTCACGTGGCCAGCCCCATAGCATCAGACCTAGGATCTGAGGGTCACCTCTTTCTACTACCAAACACACACACATAGGCACCAAGATAACAAAGGCACACCCTGAGCCTCCTCCTGTTACTTCCAAACCCAAAGTTTATCTAGCAGGAGAGTGAGCCAGGGACTTGGATAGGAATTTTTACTTCTTGTTGGTCTTATAGGTGTGAAGTCTGGGATCCAGGTGCCCAGAAGCCATGACAGAGTGAAGGGTCAGAGTTAGACATCAAGCAAAGGAGGCTTTGGAAAGTGTGTTTGGTAGGCCTCATGACCATTAACATCTACAGTGTCACCTTGCATGTGTGTGTGCTGCACTAACCTGCTGCTCGGCTAGCTCTCTTGGGATAAAGGTCCTTCATGAGGACAACCTGGTCTGTCCACATCCATCTCAAAGCAGGCTGTCATATTCTCCCTTATAAAGCCTTGGCATCCTACCTACTCTGAGGTATGTCTGTCTGAGTGGTGGTGGGTCAAACTGAAAACTGTCATATATGCCCAGTACCAGTAACACACCCTCACTTGTTACACTTGTACCCCCAGAGCACTGCTTCTCTGACTTTGGATATATCTGTGTGACACACAAGAATCTGAAGGTGTCAAAGCAGTGTGCAATGGAGAGAATCCAGCCTGCTCTGAGATCCATTCAGAAGGAGGTCAGTGGGCATCCACATCCATTTTTCCACTCAATGTGCCAGCCCAGATTGCAGTAGAGCTGAAATCCATAGACAAAGGCCAGGCCTCTGAACCCAAAGGCAGCTGTCTCCTGGGACAGCTTAGAAGAACTAGATGAAACCTCTTGGACTGATGGACAGATGGGCATCTTAGAGTTCCAGGTCTGGTTAGAAACCATCTGTGGAGACTCAATGACACAGAGAAACAAAACATACACATAATTTGTACAAAGATAACTGGCATACCATGAGTGGTGAGAAGATAAATGGGATTGATGAAAAGAAACTTTCCCAGGAGGGTCACCAAACCCTCACTGGGCAGAATTTTATTTTGGGTGCAAACCAATGTAAGACAAGAAAACCTTAAGGCAGACACAAAAGCACACAAGTGCTCCAACTGGATCAAAGGTTGAAAAAATCAGCCTAAATCTACAAGCAGATGACTACATGTGCCCTTGGACAGACAGAGCAAGGGCCCTCTGTGAATCCCTCAGTCCTCTGGGAGCCCCGCCCTATATCCACTGCCATTGCTGCCTCGCTGGGCCTGAGTCCTGACTTTTCAGCAGTCAGAATGCCACCAGCAGGACCAGGACCACCCTGAGAGTCATTGTATTCACTCCATGGGGAAACAGCTAGAATGAGTTGAACACTTATTCAGGGAGCCCCCAAGTGTACCAACCCAGGCACAATGTACTTAGTCTTATGAGGTTTTGCAGACTTTCTACAGGGTCCAAGCTCATGGCCATGGTCCTAGGTGGCTCATTAGAGTGCCATGTACCACTCACCAGCCATTCCCTACCACGACCCCCTTCTCCACTACTATTCCCTGCTGGCCCAGATTCACAATTTAGACTGCAACCCCGTTCTCAAGCTTAGCTTCATGGAGGGCCCCAAAGAATAGGACCACGAAGGAGTGAAGGTGGTTCCTTTTTCAGCCATATTCCCAAAAGGTACGGCTTGAGAAAAGGGCCCAGAGAAATGGGGAGTGGGCCGAGCAGTGGATCTGGCTGACAAGTAGGACATCATTATGTCTGCCCACTGAATGGTGAATGGACCTTCTCACCCACAGCGTCACTGATACTCCCGAACAATATCTGTGTAAAGAAGGAGGGGAGCTGTCCCTGTTGTCCCTCTAAGTGGCACTTCAGGGGTCAGCTGTACCCCAAAAGGTTGGAGACACAGGATATCTGGGAGAGGTCGGTTGGGGGCCCTGCAGTAAAGAGTGAGTTTGTTCTCAGTAAAGATGACCGTGAAAGGGGACCCGGGAGTTTTGAGGCTCACCTGAGCAGATGACACCGGCGTCCTCCCCATGGCCACAGTTGTGCGAGTTCCAGCCGTTGTGGGGGCAGCGCCACAGGTAGGACTCTTGCCCGGAGCAGCGCACGTTGTCCAGCACAATGGGCCCTGAGCCCTGACCAAACCGGGCACTTCCTGGTGCTGACAGGGCCCGGCCACAGCCCAGTTGCCTGCATACCACGTTGGCGTCCAAGGTGTCCCAGTCATCATCACACACGGTGCCCCAGGAGCCTCGGTACAGGACCTCCACGCGGCCCCGACACTGGTCACTTCCATTCACCAGCCTCAGGGACAAACCTGTTTCGTTCCCTAGCAGAAGACAGAAAAGTTACTTTCTCTTTGTTCTTGTAGGAAAATCCTGAGGTCTGAGTGGATAAGAATTATTTCAGGGACCATGACTCCTGGTTCAGGTTTAGGGTGCCCAGCACAAGACCAGGAAGCTGGCTCACCATTATACCTCTTCTAGAGGCAATTCATACCCTTGAGAGTCATGCGGCTTATGCATGTGCACAGTTTGGTGGCCCACATTGTCAGCATCTTAACTGCTGAGCCTGGATGTGGGATGTAGGGGTGATGGGTGAGAGCCAGCAGCCTGCCTCAGTTCCTCTATGACCAACTGAAGCACCTACATGAAGCCTAGAGATCCTACCCAGCCACCATGATGAAACTGTCCTAGGACCTAGTGCTCAGAGAATTTGCCTTCCCCTGACTGTCCTATATCGTGGACCCTACCATGGGCCTGAGGTTTCTTGTGTAGGTTCCTTTATGCTGACCCCTGACTCATGTCAGCTCAAACCCAAGGCTTGTACTGAATCTGAAACACTCTGTGGCCCTCTGAATATTGTACCAGTGGGCAGAGTAACTATCAGAAAGCCTTAGCTCTGCATACTTAGAGCTGCCCGGGGCTGTGGGTGGCAGAGAAGAAACAAAACGTGGTAGCATTAGGCCTTGCCCGGAATGTCTTTGCCATATTCAGCAATAGAACAGAATCATGAGTGCTCAGTCTCACCTGAACCCAGACACTTGCTCCCTGTGAGTCAGTCTGGGTCATGACCACTGCCTGGTTCTCATTCTTTCAGGCATGTATAAAATGAGAGTTGCATTCTCCAGAGAAGATGGGTACATGCAAAAGCCCATGATAAGATGACCATTCCGTAGCCATTTGGGAAATGCAAACCCTATGCATGCAGACACACACACACACACACACATACAGAGAGAGACAGAGAGAGAGAGAGAGAGATTGAGAATGAGTGAGCAACACTTGCCTACTAGGAGGACTACAAAGAAAGAGACAGAAGAGGAGGTATCACCTAAGATGTAGACAAAGCACAACTTTCAGACCCTGCTAGTGGTACCCAAAATCAGTGTGGCTGTGTGACCAAAAGTTCAGTGTTTCCAAAAAATGAAACATAAAGTCATCATTTGACCCAAACATTCCACTCCAAGATGTATACCCAGAAGATTTAGAAGCAGATGTTCAAACAGCAGTCTTGTACGCATGTGTCATGGCTTTGCTATTCAAATTAGTCAAAGATAAAAATAATCGAGAAGGCCTATAAGACATGAATGGATTTTTTTTTTTAAAAGGCAGGGATGCTGCTGCCAGTGTGCACATGTGCCATCATGGTGAACCCTGAATGAATCAGCTGCCTGAGAGAAGCCAGTCACCAAAGGCCACATCTTCATGGTGTCCATTCATAGGAAATGTCCAGTTAAATAAATCCATATTGACTGAAGGCAGACAGCTGATGACCAGAGAGAAATGGGATAGGTTGTGAATGGTAAGGATCTGGAATTTTCACTGAGGACATGAAAATTCTGGAAGTAGATACTGTGATGGCTATACCACTTGTGAGGATAATAAGCATTTAGAGTTCAAACCTTAAATGGTAAATTGTGTGGTAGTGGTGAAACCCAGAGACCAGAAGGGCAGCAAATCAAGATATTTGGCCATTTTCTACAGTCCTGACTCACACATCCCATAATCGCAGTCCTACTGTATGACTGAAAGAAGCAGGAACAGAGACCTCTACTGTCCCTAAGGAAGATGAACACCAGGCTTTTGGGGCATCCGGGCCATCAGAGTTGCCCCATGGACATTGACTGTCAGCACAGGACTGGACCCTGAACCAGAGGCCAGCTCCAGGCAGAGTGCAACACGGCCTGACACCCCTGGGAGAGGCAAGGCTCTGTGGCTGGACTGTGCAATGTGGGCAGCAATCAGCAGAGAGTCCTTGGGAGAGAACAGTGCTCTGAAGGGGGAAGAACTTTCTTGGGTCAGAAATGGCTTGTCTTGAGTTTTAGGTAGAGAAACCACCTTTGCTATTAAAAAGCAGACAAGCCCTCTGTCCACGAGGTTCAAGTAGGCCCTAGTGTCACATCTTGTCCCTTTCTCCTGAGGAATAGGAAGGTGGGCATGGGGACTCTGTCCAGGCAATCAGAGCACACGCACATGGTTCTGGTGACTCATGTCTTCCCAAGCAGGAATCAGAGTCCTGCCAAGACTTGTCAGCCAGAGACTGGGGGACAAATGGAGCCCTTCTCCTGGTGGCATAGAGGCCTGGCACTAGCATCTGCCCCTCACATGCACAAAGCCAGCAATAGTGAAGCCCAGGCACATAAAAGACAACTGTGGTAAGAAAAACACTGTGAGCAGGCAGTCTTGGAATTTTTCCATCCCAAGGCTCCTGACGCTAGACCCACCACTAACAACTAATGTGACATACTGAGTCTCTCCTAGCGTCAGAGAGGTTGAGCTGGGTTCCTGTCACTTGTGAACAAAAGCATCCTGACTAGTAGATCTCACAGGTGGCCAGTGGCAGGAAATCTTAATTCTTTTCGAGAAACAGAACATCACACACTGAATATGGTGGTTAAAATGGAAGCTGAACCCACATCTAGGAACTTTATTCAGGCAAGTTGGCAAGGTGTTGATATTTTGGCAGGATTCTAGGATGCTTACCATAAGAAGGACTTGTATACCACCAATCTGGAGAGAAAACAAAGCAGAATTAGGAAGGGGGGGCTAGAGAATCAAGTGTGGCTCAAGTGACTCTTAGGGCCAAGGAATGTGGGATCTGAGGAATTCTGCCAGCTAGAGCAGAAATGGGTCTCTGCTGAGAGCCTGCCATGAGCCAAAACCCACCCCCAAGTCAGCCACAGTGGCAAGAAGGTGTTGCAATATGAAAGAGGAAGTCCCATGCTGTCATGACACTGTATCACGTAGGCTCCACATGGGGAATAGGACATAAAAAAATCTCTATTCTTCCGACACATGTAGCCTTCAGTCCTGACAATGCAATCAAGCAGAAATGTTCAAGAGAGAGACCTGTCTGTCACCTAAGTTTGAGTGAGGACTGTGTACCCTGAGAACTCTATTTTACTGAGCCAGAAAGGACAAGTAATGTGTTGTGGGCTCAAATGGAACTGTCTACATAGTCAAACGTGATCAGGGAAGGCTCAGGAGAGAGAAAAACCCAGACTCCTCCAGAGAATTTAAGTCAGGGGCCTGGGATGGGTTAAAAGAGAAGAGAGAAGCTCAGGAGTCAGGAGGCAGCAGAACTCACCTGGTGTGGTCGTGGGCTGGGACTGGGCAGCTGGGAAGAGACAAGAGCACATGAGACACTGCACAGAGCTGGCACAACCGGACACAAAGGGGAAGGTCAGAGCAAGTCAGACATCATCGATGCAAGTCCCCAGCTATGGATGGAGGGGCATGTGACATCCATACCCTGGAAGGATGCCCCTCTTGAAAGGGCCAGGCAGACCAGGAACATGAATTCCCATGTCAAGGGGATGGGCCCATTTCTACAAGTGGTGCCCGAGTTGATACACAACCAATTGCCTGCCTTGGGCTTCCAGCTGCTCACTGTGGCAGCCAGAACGAGGAGTCCATCTCCCACCCAAATGCTATGGCTGCTCTTAGAGGCCTAACCAGGGGTCATGACAAGGTTTGCCTGGCAGTCATTGCAGACACAGCCTCCCTTTGCACCAGAGAACTGTTGCACAGCTCGCGTATTACCTCCCAGGTGGGAGATTCGATCAGGACTCAGCACCCCAAACCCGGGGCAGCAGTGGGCACACACGTACTGGTCTGCAATCCGAGCCCTGGGATCCTGGTAAGACACCTCCATTCAGCAGGTGGATCTTTCGCCGCCAGCTGCAATGTGGCAGGAGGCCAATAACGGCTTCACAGGGCCTGGCAGTTTGGCACCTGTCCTGATTTACCATCTCCACACCTGGCAGCCTGACAGAAACTGACACTGATTCTGGGAGGGAGGTCAGGAGACTTGAGGAAGACAGGGATGATATAAGTAGCTTCAAGCAAGCTGAGCAGCATATGAGGCCTGCCTACCCTCCAGCAAGACAACCACCGAACGACGAGAGGCTCACCTGAGCAGATGACACTGGCGTCCTCACCATGGCCACAGTTGTGTGAGTTCCAGCCATTGTGGGGGCAGCGCCACAGGTAGGACTCTTGCCCGGAGCAGCGCACGTTGTCCAGCAAAATGGGCCCTGAGCCCTGACCAAACCGGGCACTTCCTGGGGCCGACGTGGCCCAGCCACAACCCAGTTGCCTGCACACCACGTTGGCGTCATTGAGGTCCCAGTCATCATCGCACACGGTGCCCCAGGAACCTTGGTAAAGGACCTCCACACGGCCTTGACACCGGTCACCTCCATTCACCAGCCTCAGGGACAAACCTGTCTCACTCCCTAGCAGGACAAAGAACAAGACCTGCTGTCCGTATCTATCTTTGGCCAAAGACTTAAGGCTCATTCCAGATTTAAAAGCTTGCTCATGGCCAGTGTTCCCTGAGTATCATTCACCTTGAACATGCCAAGAGCTTAATCTTCATCACAGGCAAGGATGCAGAGACATTCTAAAAAGACCATTCCATGGGATGCTATGATGCAGAAAGGGATCCTATGATCTGAAGTCGATGAGTAGTCGGACAACCCCAATACACCCTGGGCATGCTCACGATGGCACCTTCTAGCTCCCTGTCAGGTAAGACCACTGCTCTGTTGGGCAGCTTTATGGCTTCTATAGGGTCCTGCCTGGGTTTTGGTAGAGTGCCAGGTCCTGATTACAAATTGTCAAGAAAGGTCAAATACTGGCACGTTGGCCCTACTCTTTCTGAGGCTATGATCTGTTGCCTGAGAGCCATGAGCAGGGTCTCAGGAGATGTGAGAGATCTCCAAGGATTACATTAACCACCTGCTGGGGCATCAACACTAAACATCGATCCCACTGGAGTCAGGTGGCCAGGCCCATAGCATCAGACCTAGGATCCGAGGATCACCTCTTTTTACTACCAAACACACACACATAGGCACCAAGATAACAAAGGCACACCCTGAGTCTCCTCCTGTTACTTCCAAACCCAAACTTCATCTAAAAAGCCAGGCACTTGGATAGGAATGTTTACTTGTTGTTGGTCTTATAGGCGTGGAGTCAGGAGGCCAGGTGCCCAGAAGCCATGACAGAGGGAAGGGCCAGAGTTAGACATAATGGAAGGGAGGCTTTGGAAAGAGTATGTGGCAGGCCTCATGACCATTGATATCTCAAAGTGTCACCTTGCACCTGTGTGTGGTGCACTAACCTGCTGCTCAGCTAGCTCTCTAGGGATAAAGGCCCTGCACAAGGACAACCTGGTCCATCTACATCCATCTCTAAATCTGGCATGTCGTTCTTTCCCTTAAAGGATCTTTGCATCTGGTGTACTCTGAGGTATGCATGTGTGAGTGGTGGCGGTCAACATGTCAGATGTCCCAGTACCAGTAACACACCATCACTTATTACACCTTCACCCCCAGTGCACTGCTCCTCTGACTTTGGATCTATGCATGCAACACAGATGTATCTGAGGGTGTTCAGAGCAGTGAGCGATGGAGAGAATCCAGCCTGCTCTGAGGTCACTTCAGAAGGAGGTCAGTGGGCAGCCACATCTGTTTTTCCCCTCAACATGTCAGCCCAGATTGCAGTAGAGCTGAAATCCATAGACAGAGGCCAGGTCCCTGAACCAGCAGGCAGCTGTCTCCTGGGACAACTTGGAAGAACTAGATGAAACCTCCTGGACTGATGGACGGATGAGCATCTTAGAGTTCCAGGTCTGGGTAGGGACCAACTGTGGAGACTCACAGACAGGGAGAAGCAAAGGTTACATGTAATTTCTACAAAGAGAACTGGTACACCACGAGTGGTGAGAAGAGGGATGGGAACGATGAAAACAGACATTCCCAGGAAGGGCACCAAGCCCTCACTAGGTGGAAGTGTACTTTGGGGCCAAACAGATGTAAAAAAAACCTTGAGACAGACACAAAAGCACACAAGTGCTCCAACTGGATCAAAGGTTGAAAAAATCAGCCTAAATCTACAAGCAGATGACTACATGTGCCCTTGGACAGACAGAGCAAGGGCCCTCTGTGAATCCCTCAGTCCTCTGGGAGCCCCGCCCTATATCCACTGCCATTGCTGCCTCGCTGGGCCTGAGTCCTGACTTTTCAGCAGTCAGAATGCCACCAGCAGGACCAGGACCACCCTGAGAGTCATTGTATTCACTCCACGGGGAAACAGCTAGAATGAGTTGAACACTTATTCAGGGAGCCCCCAAGTGTACCAACCCAGGCACAATGTACTTAGTCTTATGAGGTTTTGCAGACTTTCTACAGGGTCCAAGCTCATGGCCATGGTCCTAGGTGGCTCATTAGAGTGCCATGTACCACTCACCAGCCATTCCCTACCACGACCCCCTTCTCCACTACTATTCCCTGCTGGCCCAGATTCACAATTTAGACTGCAACCCCGTTCTCAAGCTTAGCTTCATGGAGAGCCCCAAAGAATAGGACCACGAAGGAGTGAAGGTGGTTCCTTTTTCAGCCATATTCCCAAAAGGTACGGCTTGAGAAAAGGGCCCAGAGAAATGGGGAGTGGGCCGAGCAGTGGATCTGGCTGACAAGTAGGACATCATTATGTCTGCCCACTGAATGGTGAATGGACCTTCTCACCCACAGCGTCACTGATACTCCCGAACAATATCTGTGTAAAGAAGGAGGGGAGCTGTCCCTGTTGTCCCTCTAAGTGGCACTTCAGGGGTCAGCTGCACCCCAAAAGGTTGGAGACACAGGATATCTGGGAGAGGTCGGTTGGGGGCCCTGCAGTAAAGAGTGAGTTTGTTCTCAGTAAAGAT
The DNA here is from genome assembly GCA_004023845.1 of Helogale parvula. NCBI lineage: Eukaryota > Metazoa > Chordata > Mammalia > Carnivora > Herpestidae > Helogale > Helogale parvula. The sequence continues at coordinate 11,162 of PJEM01016802.1, read as the reverse complement.
GACCGTGAAAGGGGACCCGGGAGTTTTGAGGCTCACCTGAGCAGATGACACCGGCGTCCTCCCCATGGCCACAGTTGTGCGAGTTCCAGCCATTGTGGGGGCAGCGCCACAGGTAGGACTCTTGCCCGGAGCAGCGCACGTTGTCCAGCACTATGGGCCCTGAGCCCTCACCAAACCGGGCACTACCTGGTGCCAAAATGGCCCGGCCACAGCCCAGTTGCCTGCACACCACGTCGGCGTCCAAGGTGTCCCAGTCATCATCACACACGGTGCCCCAGGAGCCTCGGTACAGGACCTCCACGCGGCCCTGACACTGGTCATTTCCATTCACCAGCCTCAGGGACAAACCTGTTTCATTTTCTAGCAGACAACAGAAAAGTTACTTTCCCTTCATTCTTGTAGGAAAATCGTCTGTGGTCTGAGTGGATAAGAATTACTTCAGAGTCCATGACTCCTGGTTCAGGTTTAGGGTGCCCAGCACAAGACTATGAAGCTGGCTCACCATTATTCACTGTTGAGGGGCTCTTCGTACCCTTGAGAGTCATGTGGCTTATGCATGTGCACATTTTGGTGGCCTAGAATGTCAGCATCTAAATTGCCTAGCTTGGATATGGGATGTAGGGGTGATGGGTGAGAGCCAGCAGCCTGCCTCAGTTCCTCTATGACCAACTGAAGCATCTATATGAAGCCTAGAGATCCTACCCAGCCACCATGACAAAACTGTCCTGGGACCTAGTGCTTGGAGACTCTTCCTTCCCCTGACTGTCCTATATCATGGACCCTACCACTGCGTCTGAGGTTCCTTGTGAAGCTTCCTTTATGCTGACCTCTGACTCATGTCATCTCAAACCCAAGGCTTGTCCTGAATCTGAAACACTCTGTGGCCCTCTGAATATCATACCAGTGACAGGAGTAACTATCACTAAGCCTTAGCTCTGCATACTCAGAGCTGCCGGGGCCTGTGGGTGGCAGAGAAGAAACAAAACGTGGTAGCATTCGGCCTGCCTGGAGGAATGTCATTTCCACATTCAGCATAAGACCAGACATCACTAGTGTTCCATCTCATCTAGACCCAGATCATTGCTCCCTGTGAGTCGGGCTGGGCTATGACCACTGTGTGCTTCTCATTCTTTCAGGCATATATAAAATAAGAACTCTGTTCTCCAGAGAAGATGGGCACTTGCAACAAACCCATGATAAGAGGACCAATTCCATAGCCCTTAGGCAAATGGAAACCCTACCAGAGAGAGGGAGAGAGAGAAAGAGAGAGCGCAACTCCTGCCCACTAGGATGACCACAGTGAAAGAGAGAGAAGAGTATGTGTCATTGAGGATGCAGACAAAGCAAACATCAGAGAGTGTTAGTAGCACCCAATATCAGTGTGGCCGCTGTGACAAAAAGTTCAAAGCCTCCACAAAAATAAAACATAAAGTCATCATTTGACCAGATATATACAAATATGTATACCCAGAAGATTTAGAAACAGGTGTTCAAAGAACAAAATTGTACACATAAGTCATGGATTTGCTATCAAATTAGTCAAAGATAAAAATAATCACTATGGTTTTTAACAGACAAATCGATTGAGAAAAAAAGGCAGGAATGCTGCGGGCAATGTGCACATGTGCCATCAAGGTGAATCTTAAGTGAGTTGGCTGCCTGAGAGAAATCAGTCACCAAAGGCCACATATTCACTGAATCCATTCATGGGGAATGTCCAGAATAAATAAACCCAGGTTGACAGAAGGCAGACAGGTGATGTCCGGAGAAAAATGAGATTGGGATGAAAGATAAGGTTATGGAATTTTCATGGGAGTATGAAATATTCTGGAAGAAAATACTGTGATGGCCTCACCGATAGTGAGGATAATAATATAATATTATAATAATATAGTAATAATATACTATAATGTATAATAATATAATAAAATAATAATATTTGGAGTCTATACCTTAAAATGGGAAATTGTACAGTAGTGGTAAAGCTCTGAGATCCGAGCAGCAGAAAAGCAAAACTATTTGGCCATTTTCTAAAGTTCTGAATACACAGCCCATAATCCCAGTCCTACTGCAAGACTGAAAGAAGTAGGAACAGAAACCCTAAGGAAAATGAGCTTCCAGACTTTAGGGGCAATCAAAGCCATCTCAGTTGCTCCACGGACACTGCACTGTCAGCACAGAACTGGACCCTGAACCTAGGCCAGCTCCAGAGCAGAGTGCGACATGGACCGACACCCTGGGAGAGGAAGGTTCTGTGGCTGGACTGTGCAATGTGGGCAGCATTCAGAAGAGAGTTCTTGGGAGAGAACAATGCTCTGAAAGGGAAGAGTTGTTTTTGCACCAGAAATCACATGCTCTGAGTTTTAGGTACAAAACCAACTTTCCTATTAAATAAAGCAGACAGGACCTCTGTCCATGAGGCTCAAGTAGGCCCTACTGTCCCTAATTGTCCATCTCTCCTTAGGAATAGGAGGGTGGGCATCGGGACCTGACCAGGCAATCAGAGTACATGCACATGGCTCTGGAGACTCATGTCTTCCCAAGCAGTTATCTGAGTTTGCCAAGACATGTCACCCAGAGACTGGGAGACAAACGAAGTCCTTCTCCTGGTAGCATAGAGACCTGGCACTGGTGTCTGCCCCTCACATGCAGGAAGCACAGCAATAGTGAAGTCCAGGCACATAAAAGACAACTGTGGTAAGAAAATTACTATGAGCAGGCAGTCTTGGAGCTTTTCCATCCCAATGCAGCTGACGCTAGATCCACCACTAATATCCTCATTATGTGACACACTGACTCTCTCCTAGCATAAGAGGTTGAGCTGGGTTCCTGTCACTTGTAAATAAAAGCATCCTGACTAGTAGATCCCATGAGTGGCCACTGGAGGGAAAGCATATTTCTTGAGGGAAAGCAGAACACCCCACACTGAATAAGGTGGTTAGGATGGAAGCTGAACCCACATCTAGGAACTTCACCCAGGCTAGTTGTTTACAGTGTAGAGAGAATATTTTGGCAGGATCTGAGGATGCTTACCATAGGAAGGACTTGTATACCACCAATCTGGAGAGAAAAACAAAGCAGAATTAGAAAGGAGGAGGAGTGAATCAAGGTTGGCTCAAGTGATTCTTAAGTGGGACCAAAGACAATGGGATCTGAGGAGTTCTGCTGGTCTCTGCTGAGACCCTTCCATGAGCTGAATCCTATCCCATGTCTACTGCAATGGCAACAAGATGGTGCATTCTACAGGACTAAGTGCCATGGCGTCAGGACAGTGTTGTGTAGAAATCCATCTGCAGGCTCTACATGGGGAAGAGGACATAAAAAATCTCTATTCTACCAACACATGTAGCATTTGGTTCAGACAATGCAATCAAGCAGAAGTGTTTTCGAGAGATCCCTGTCTGTCACCTAAGTCTGAGTGAGGATTGTGTACCCCGAGTACTCTATTTCTCTGAGCCCAAAAGGACAACCAGTGTGTTGTGGGCTCAAATGGAACTATCTACATAGTTGAGAGTGATCAGGGAATCCCCCAGGAGACAGAAAATCTCTAGAGCCCCTAGACTTCCCCTTGAGATGATAAGTTAGGGGCCTGGGTTGGGTTAAAAGAGGAGAGAGAAGCTCAGGAATCAGAAGGCAGCAGAACTCACCTGGTGTGGTCGTGGGCTGGGACTGGGCAGCTGGGAAGAGACAAGAGCACATGAGACACTGCACAGAGCTGGCACAACAGGACACAAAGGGGAAGGACTGAGCAGGTCAGACACCAGTGATGCTAGTCCCGAGCTATAAACTGTGGGGCATGTGACATCCACACCCTGGAAGGATGCCCCTCTTGAAAGGGCCAGGCAGACCAGGAACATGAATTCCCATGTCAAGGGCACTGGCTCCATTTCTACAAGTGGTGCCCGAGTTGACACACAACCAATCGTCTGCCTTGGGCTTCCAGCTGCTCACTGTGGCAGCCAGAACGAGGAGTCCAGCTCCCACCCAAATGCCATGGCTGTGATTAGAGGACTATCCTGAGGTCATGACAAAGTTTGCCTGGTGGTTATTGCAGAAGCAGCTTCCATTTGCACCACAGACCCACTAAACAACCTGACCATAACACCTCCCAGGTGGGAGATACAGTTGGGGACTCAGGACCCACAACCAGGGCAGCGGTGGGCGCACACGTACTGGTCTGCAATCTTAGCCTGGGATCCCATGAGACACCTACATTTAGCAGGTGGATCTTTTGCTGCCAGCTGCACTGTGGCAGGAGGCCAGTAACGGCTTCACGGGGCCTGGCAGTTTGGCACTGGCCCTGATTTACCATCTCCACACCTGGCAGCCTGACAGAAACTGACACTGATTCTAGCGGAGAGTTTAGGAGACTTAAGGAAGACAGAGATGATATAAGTACCTTCAAACAAGCTGACCAGATGATGAGGACTGTCTACCTACCACCAGGAGAAACACTGAACAATGAGAGGCTCACCTGAGCAGATGACACTGGCATCCTCCCCATGGCCACAGTTGTGCGAGTTCCAGCCATTGTGGGGGCAGTGCCACAGGTAGGACTCTTGCCCGGAGCAGTTCACGTCGTCCAGCACAATGGGCCCTGAGCCTTGACCAAACCGGGCACTTCCTGGTGCCGATATGGCCCAGCCACAGCCCAGTTGCCTGCACACCACATTGGCATCATTGAGGTCCCAGCTGTCGTCACACACGGTGCCCCAGGAGCCTCGGTAAAGGACCTCCACACGGCCTTGACACCGGTCACCTCCATTCACCAGCCTCAGGGACAAACCTGCCTCATTCCCTAGCAAGACAAAGAACATGACCCACTGTCCATGTCTATCTTTGGCCAAAGCTTAAGGCTTGTTCCAGACTCAAAAGCTTGCTCATGGCCAGTGTTCCCTGGGCATCATTCACCTTTGAACATGCCAAGGCTTAATCTTCATCACAGACAAAGAAATGGAGACATCTTAAACAGACCAGTCCAAATGATGCCATTATGCAGGAAAACACCTTATGACCCAATGCAGGTAAGTACGAAGACAATCACAATCCACTATGGCATGCTCACAATGGCGCCTTTTAGCTATCACTGTCAGACCAAGACCGTGTCCTGTGGGGCAGCTTGTGGGCTTCTGTAGGGTCCTGCCTGTGCTCAGGCAGAGTTCCAGGTCCTGACTGCAACTTGCAAGAAAGGTGTAATACTAGCACACTGGCCTCCCTTCCCAGAGGCAATGCTCTGTGGGTTGGGAGCCATGAGTGATGCCCCAGGAGATTTGAGAGACCTCCAAGGATTACATTAACCTCCTGCAGGGGGGGATCATCACTAAACACAGATCTCACTGCAGTCATGTGGCCAGCCCCATAGCATCAGATCTAGGATCTGAGGGTCACCTCTTTCTACTACCAAACACACACACATAGGCACCAAGATAACAAAGGCACACCCTGAGCCTCCTCCTGTTACTTCCAAACCCAAAGTTTATCTAGCAGGAGAGTGAGCCAGGGACTTGGATAGGAATATTTACTTCTTGTTGGTCTTATAGGTGTGAAGTCTGGGATCCAGGTGCCCAGAAGCCATGACAGAGTGAAGGGTCAGAGTTAGACATCAAGCAAAGGAGGCTTTGGAAAGTGTGTTTGGTAGGCCTCATGACCATTAACATCTACAGTGTCACCTTGCATGTGTGTGTGCTGCACTAACCTGCTGCTCGGCTAGCTCTCTTGGGATAAAGGTCCTTCATGAGGACAACCTGGTCTGTCCACATCCATCTCTAAATCCGGCATGCCGTTCTTTCCCTTAGAGGATCTTTGCATCCGGTCTACTCTGAGGTATGTCTGTCTGAGTGGTGGTGGTCAACCTGAGAGGTGTCAGATATCCCAGTACCAGTAACACACCCTCGCTTGTTACACCTTCACCCCCAGTGCACTGCTCCTCAGACTTTGGATCTATGCATGCAACACAGATGTATTTGAGGGTGTTCAAAGCAGTGAGCAATGGAGAGAATCCAGCCTGCTCTGAGGTCCCTTCAGAAGGAGGTCAGTGGGCAGCCACATCCACTTTTTCACTCAATGTGCCAGCCCAGATTGCAGTAGAGCTGAAATCCATAGACAAAGGCCAGGTCCCTGAAGCCATAGGCAGCTGTCTCCTGGGATAGCCTGGAGGACCTAGATGAAACCTCCTGGACTGATGGAAAGATGGGTGTCTTACATTTCCAGGTCTGGAATGGGACCATCAGTGGAGACTCATTGACAGGGAGAAGAAAAGGATACCCATAGTTTCCACAAAGAGAACTGGCACACCAAGAATGGAGAGAAGAGAGATGGAAATGACAAAAAGAGATTCCCAGGAGGGTCACCAAGTCTTCACTAAGCAGAAGTGTATTTTGGGGGCAAACAGATGTAAGAAAAAAAATAACAAACCTTGAGGCAGACACAAAAGCACACAAGTGCTCCAACTGGATCAGAGGTTCAAGAAATCAACCTAAATCTAGAAGCAGATGACTACATGTGCCCTTGGACAGACAGAGCAAGGGCCCTCTGTGAATCCCTCAGTCCTCTGGGAGCCCCGCCCTATATCCACTGCCATTGCTGCCTCGCTGGGCCTGAGACATGACTTTTCAGCAGTCAGAATGCCACCAGCAGGACCAGGACCACCCTGAGAGTCATTGTATTCACTCCACGGGGAAACAGCTAGAATGAGTTGAACAGTTATTCAGGGAGCCCCCAAGTGTACCAACCTGGGCACAATGTGCTTAGTCTTTATGAAGTTTTTCAGACTTTCTGCAGGGGGACAAGCTCAGGGTCCATGGTCCTAGGTGGCTCATTAGAGTGCCATGTGCCACTCACCAGACATTCCCTACCACGACCCCCTTCACTACTATTCACTGCTGGCCTAGATTCATAATTTGGAGGGACATGGGAGTTTTGAGGCTTACCTGAGCAGATGACACTGGCGTCCTCCCCATGGCGACAGTTGTGCGAGTTCCAGCCGTTGTGGGGGCAGCGCCACAGGTAGGACTCTTGCCCGGAGCAGCGCACATCGTCCAGCACAATGGGCCCTGAGCCCTGACCAAACCGGGCACTTCCTGGTGCTGACAGGGCCCGGCCACAGCCCAGTTGCCTGCACACCACGTCACCGTCCATGGTGTCCCAGTTGTCATCACACACGGTGCCCCAGGAGCCTCGGTACAGCACCTCCACGCGGCCCTGACACTGGTCACTTCCATTCACCAGCCTCAGGGACAAACCTGTTTCGTTCACTAGCAGATGACAGAAAAGTTACTTTCTCTTTGTTCCTGTAGGAAAATCCTCTGAGGCCTGAGTGGATAAGAATTATTTCAGGGACCTTGACTGCTGGGTTTAGGTTAAGGCTGCCCAGCACAGAACTATGAAGCTGGCTCACCATTATTCACCGTTGAGGGGCAATTAATACCCTTGAGTGTCATGTGACTCATGCATGTGCAGTTTGGTGGCCCACAATACCAGCATTTTAATTGCTGAGACTGGATATGGGATATAGGGGCAAAGTGTGAAAGCCAGCTGCGTGTCTCGGTACCTCTATGAGCAACCGAAGCACCCACATCAAGCACAGAGACCCTACCCAACCACCATCAAGGAACTGTCTAGGAACTAGTACTAGGAGACTCGACCTTTCCCTGACGTTCCCATTCATGGATCCTACCTCTGGTCTGAGATTTCTAGTGAAGGTTCCTTTATGCTGACCCCTGACTCATGTCAACTCAAACATAAAGCTTACACTGAATCTTAAGAATTCCATGAATCCTATGTATACATAAGAGTGGGCAGGAGTAAATGTCACTGACTCTCATCTCTGCACCCATAGAGCTGCCTGATCCTGGGGTTGGCAGAAAAGAAACAAAACATAGTAGCTTGCAGGTGGGTCATTTGCCACATTCAGAACAGACCTGACATCACAAGTGCTTGGTCTCACCTGGACCCAGCCCTCGGCACCCTGTGAGCCCGGCGAGGCCACGACCTTTGTCTGATACTAATTCTCTCAAGCATGTACAAAATGAGAGCACTGCTTTTCAGAGAAGATGGGCCCTTGTAACAAGCCCATGATAAGATGACCAATTCTGTAGCCATAAGGAAAATGCAAAACCTAACCACAGAATGAAAGAGAGACAGAGAGACAGAGAGAGAGAGACAGAGACAGAAAGAGCAAAATCGGTGTGCCTGCTGTGACATCCTTTCTGTGATTCCAAAGAAATGAAACACTATATCATCTTTTCACCCAGGCAATCCACTCCTAGATATATACTCAGAAAATTTTGAAACAGCTGTTTACACAACAATGTTCCATACACACGTTATGCGAATGCTATTCAAATTAGTCAAAGATAAAAATAACCAACACGGCCTTCAACAGATGAATGAATAAGAAAAAAAAAAAAAGGCTAGGAATGCTGCGGCCAATCTGCACGTGCGCCATCGGGGGAACCTTGAGTGATTCCTCTGCCTGAGAGAGGCAGTCAGCAAAAACCACATATTCCCTGAATCCATTCAGAGGACATGTCCAGAATAAATCAATCCATATTGACCGAAGGCAGACAGCTAGTGACCAGAGAGAAATGGGATTGGATGTGAATGGTAATGTTGTGGAATTTTCACTGGGGGGCATGAAATATTCTGGAAGTAGATATTGTGACGGCTGTACCACTTGTGAGTATAGTAAACACCCTGGAATCTATAACTTAAAATGGTAAATGGTGTGGTAGTGGTGAAGCCGAGTCCCAAAGAGCAGAATATCAAGAAATATTTGGCCATTTTCTATAGTCCTGATTCATACAGCCCATAATCCCTGTCCTACTGTAGGACTGAAGCAGGAACACAGACTCCTACCGTCCCTAAGGAAGACAGACACCAGGCTTTAGGGGCAATCCGAGCCAACTAAGTTAACCCATGGACACTACTGTGTCAGCACAGAACTGAACCCTGAACCTAGGCCAGCTCCAGAGCAGAGTGAGACATGGCCTGACACCCTTGGGAGAGACAAGGCTCTGTGGATGGACTGTGCAATGTGGGCAGAATTCAGCAGAGTGTACTTGGGAGAGAACAAAGCTCTGAACGGAGAGAGCTTTTTTTGGGTCAGAATTTACTTGCCCTGAGTTTTATGTATGGAAATCATCATTTCTATTAAATAAAGCATGCAAGGATTCTGTTCATGAAAATCAAGTAGGCCCTACAGTGGCAAATTGTCTGTCTCTCCTCAGGAATAGGACGGTGGGCAAGGGGACCTGACCAGGCAATCAGAGCACACGCACATGGTTCTGGTGACTCATGTCCTTCCAAGCAGGATTCAGAGTCCTGCCAAGACATGTCAGCCAGAGACTGGGGGACAAATGGAGTCCTTCTCCTGGTGACACAGAGGCCTGGCACTGGTATCTGCCCCTCACATGCAAAGCCAGCAACAGTGAGGCTCAGACACATAAAAGAAAACTGTGTCAAGAAAAACACTATGAGAAGGCAGTCTTGGAAATTTCCATCCTGATGCTCATGACGCTAGACCCACCACTAACATCCTCATTATGTGATATACTGACTCTCTCCAAGCATAAGAGAGGTTGAGCTGGGTTCCTGTCACTTGCAAACAAAAACATCCTGACCTGTAGATCCCATGAGTGGTTGGTGGCAGAATATCATAATTCTTGTGGGGAAACAGAACACCTCACACAATACTGTAGTTAGGACAGAAGCTAACCCCACATTTAGGATCTTCACCTAGGCCAGTTGTTTATGGTATTGATGACAATATTTTGGCAGGATCCTAGGATGCTTACCGTAGGAAGGACTTGTATACCACCAATCTGGAGAGAAAAACAAAGCTGAATTAGAATGGACGGGGAGTGAATCAAAGTTGGCTCAAGTGATTCTTACGTGGGACCAAAGATAATGTGGTCCCAGGAGTTCTATGGCCATGAGGAAAGGCATTTGCTGCTGAGAACCCTGCATAAGCCAAATCCCACCCCCACTGTCCACCACAATGGCAACAAGGTGGTGCGTTCCACAGGAGTAAGAGCCATGCTATCCTGACAGTGCTGTTTGCAAACGCACCACTTCGGCTCCAGATGGGGATACAACATGAAAAATCTCTATTCTTCCAACACATGTAGTATTTGGTCCAGACAATCCAATCAAGCAGAAGAGTTCCAGTGAGAATCTGATCTGTCATCTAAGGCTCAGTAAGAACAGTGTACTCTGAATACTCTTATTTCGCTGAGCCAGAAAGGACAATCAGTGTTGTGGGCTCAACGGGAACCATCTACACACTCGAAGGTGATCAGGGAAGGGCTAGGAGACAGAAAACCTCCAGAGTCCCCCACAGACCTAAATTTAGGGGCCTGGGTTGGAATAAAGGGGGGAAAAGATGCTCAGGAGTCAAAGGCAGCGGAACTCACCCGGTGTGGTCGTGGGCTGGGACTGAGCAGCTGGGAAGAGACAAGAGCACATGAGACACTGCACAGAGCTGGCACAACCGAACACAAAGAGGAAGGACTGAGCAGGCCAGACACCATTGATGCCTGTTCCCAGCTATGGACGCAGGGGCACGTGAAATCCACACTCTGAACAGATGCCCCTCTGAAAAAGCCACGCAGACCAAGAACATGATTTCCCATATCAGGGGGATTGGCTCATGTCTACAAGTGGTGCTGAGGTTGACACACAACCAATCACCTGCCTTGAGCTTCCAGCTGCTCACGAAGGCAGCCAGACCGAGGAGACTGGTGCCCAACCTGTGCCATGGCTGACCTCTCAGTCCTAACCAGCGGTCATGACAAGGTATGCCTAGCAGTCATTCCAGAAGAGCCTCCCTTTGCACCTGAGGCATCATACCTCACAGGTAGGAGATGCAGTTGGGTTCTCAGGACCCACAAACTAAGGCAAATATACTGGTCTGCAACCCTAGCCCTGGGATTCCACTAGACACCCCCATTCAGCAGGCGGATCACTCCTTGCCAGCTGCACTGTGGCAAAAGGCCAGTAATGGCTTCACGGCCCTGGCAGTGTGGCACCTGTCCTGATTTACCATCTCCACACCTGGCTGTCTGGCAGAAACTGACACAGATTCTAGCGAGGAGGTCAGGAGACTTGAGGAAGTAGGGATGATATTAAGTAGCTTCAAGGGAGCTGAGCAGAATGTGAGGCCT
>PJEM01016801.1:0-23676 GCA_004023845.1 Helogale parvula | reverse complement strand
ACAGAGACCTAGCAAAAACAGGGAAGTGCAGGCCAATATCCTTGATGAATACAGATTCAAAAATATTCAACAAGATACAAGCAAATTGAGTTCAACAGCATATAAAAAGAATGATCCATCATGACCAAACATGATCAAGGGGGATTCATTCCAGGGTTACAGGACTGATTCAATATTTGCAAATCAATCAATATGATACATCACATAAACAAAAGAAAAGATTAAAACCATATAATCCAGTTGATAAATGCAGATAAAGAATTTGACAAATATAACATCCTTTCTTAATAAAAACCTTCAAGAAAGTAGGCATAGAAGGAACTTACTTACACATCATAAAAGCCAGTTAAGAAAAGCCCACAACTAATATCATCCTCAATGGGGAAAGACTAAGAGCTTTGCCCCGGAGATCAGGAACATGACAGGGATGTCCACTCTCACCACTGTTGTTTAACATAGTGCCTGAAGTCCTACAATTTGTAATCAGACAACGATAGGCAATAACAGGCATCAGAATTTGAAAGGACAAAGTCAATCTTTCACTTTTTGCAGATGACATGATACTCTACATGGTAAACCTGACAAACTCCACCAGAACCCTACTAGAACTAATCCATGAATTCAGCAAAGTCGCAGGGGACAAAATCGACGTACAGAATCAGTTGCATTACTATACACCAACAATGAAGCCACAGATAGAGACATGAAGAGACTGATCCCATCCATAATTGCACGAAAAACATAAAATACCTAGGATTAAACCTAACGAAAGATATAAAAGATCTGTATGATGAAAACTATAGAAAACTTACAAAGAAAATTGAAGAAGACACAAAGAAATGGAAAACATTCCATGCTCATGGATTGGAAGAATAAACATTGTTAACATGTCATTATTACCCAGAGCAATCTACACCTTCAATGCAATCCCAATCAAAATTGCACCAACAAACTTCTCAAAGCTAGAACAAAGATCCTAAAATTTGTATGGAGCCCCAAATAGCCAAAATAATGGTGAAGAAGAAACCAAAACAGGAGGCATCACAATTTCAGACATTAGTCTCTACCACAAAGCTGTCATCATCAAGACACTATGGTATTGGCATAAAGGCAGACACATAGACAGGTGGAATAGAATAGAGAGTCCAGAACTGGACCCACAAGTGTATGGCCAATTAGTCTTTGACAAAGGAGAGAGGTTATCTCATGAATAAAAAAGACAGCCTCTTTAACAGATGGTGCTGGGAGACCAGGACAGAAAATGCAGAAGAGTAAAGCTAGACCACTTTCTTACACCATTCACAAAAAGAAACTCAAAATGGCTGAAGGACCTGCATCTGAGAAAGGAAACCATCAGAATCCTCGAGGAGAAAGTAGGAAACAAACTCCTTGATCTTAACCCCAGCAATTTCTAACTTGACATATCTAAAAGGGCAGGGAATCAAAAGCAAAAATGAACGATTGGAACCCCATCAAATTGAAAAGCTTTGGCACTGCAAACGAATCATCAAGAAAACTAATTTTTGCATCCCAAATATGACAAGTACGTGATAGCACTTTATGCTTTTAGGGAATTATATAAGTAATATAACACGTAATTTCCATGACAAGGATTCAAATTTCATCATGAAATTTTCTTCTATTTCAATCGCTTGGCTTTTTTTTCAAAAATATTTTTAAGTGCATATAGATGAAGTGTTTTATTCTGTCAGGGTTCCATGGCACTTAAACTCCTGAACACCCTCATAAGAAGGATTTTTCCTAATTTTAAAAAATGAATTCAATAGTTTCGTCTAAGTTCTGAAAATACTGTTTTATACACATAAACATAGAGCCTGGTCTTTGCCCTTTTTTTTGTAACATTATGATTTTCCAATGCCCATCACCTTTAAAAATACACTTGGGTTTACAAAAGATCAGATGGCCTTTGCCCACCGACATGGTTTACCACAACCAGGTCAACCACATCCCCATGGGGTATTGTGGTGGCAAATTCTGGGCCAGCCACCAGATTCATGCAATAAACTTTAATTAATAAATCAGGCTTCTTAAGGCTGATTCTTAATACTAAGAACATGAACCATATGTTTACAATATATGAATAATGAAAAGACATTAATTATTGCCCTTAATTATTACCTAGAAGTTTAATGTTGATACACATCAATGAATACTCAAAACAAAATTTCACCATGTCCAATGGGAGACAGGACTCAGCATTTTTTGAGAGATGGAATTTTGTGATTTATATATAACAGGAACAAGACTTCAAATGATTCCTTAAATGATTAAGAATAATACTTTCATATACTATAAGTAACATGCATGTATATATGTGAATATATATACTATACATACAAGTTTAGACTGGAAGCTGCCATTTACTATTGACATTTTGAGGATTTTATTCACATCAATTTATTGGGAAGTTGATATTCTTGTTTAGTAGAGTTATGATAGTGTCATGGTTAATTTTATGTGTCAATTCAACAGGGCCCGAGGGTGCTAAGATATTTGGGCAAACATTATTGTGGGTGTTTTGTGAGGGTGGTTTTGAATAAGGTTAACACTTAGACTGAGTAAAGACTGGTAGACTAAAGCAGCTTGCCCTCCTCAGTGAGGGAGGCCTCATTCAATCAGTTGATGGCCAAGTCCTCCCTTAGGTAGGAGAGAATTCTTCCTGATGATCTTGAGACTGGGACATTGACGTTTTTCCTCCCTTCAGATTCAAACTGAAATGCTGACACTTCCTGGGACTCGAAGCTGCCACGTTCATACTAGAACTATGGCATTTAGCTCGGGCCTCCCAGACTAGAGTGGACCCATCAGTTCTCTTGGATCTCTAGCTGGCTCTGAGACCTACTGGCTCTGTGATTATGTGAGCTTATTCCTTATAATTAACGGTGCTGGAGTTCAGCTCCAGCAGGTCCCGGGTTCCCTGAAGGATGGATGGTCTTGGTGAAAAGGACGGATGAGAGAAACACAAGATTCTTTCTGATCAACAGGCAGGCTTCTCCGCACTGACTGAGACTCAGCTTTATTTATGGTCAAATGTATGGGGAAGAGCACAGACGTGGCATTTGCCTTAGACAATGATTTCTGATGATAAAATTCTTTGATAGATCACAATTTACCAGAACATAGATTTGTAGAAGGTTCATGCATAATCTTTATCAGTAGTGATTGATGTAAGGGATTTAATGTGAATCATATGGGCAGGAAGGTATCCTTAGCATTCAAATAGAAGACAATGTTACTAGCATAGCAAAGGCAAAAGTTAGTTCTTTGTGAGCAGGGGTCAATAGCCTGTTTACTTGAGAAGCATAAGAAAAACAGGATTCTCAGGAAATGCATTGGTTGCTTCCATAATCACAAAAGAAGAAGTTCCTATAATAAGTTCCTCCACAAGGTGCAATCAGCATGTATTAGGGCCAGAATAAGGGGACATGTCACTCCTGATACGTATCAACAAGGGGCCTTCTGGGGGTGGGGGAGTGGGTGCTCAGGCAAAAACAACTGAGTGGGTCATCATCTGATGGAAGGAGACCTTGCAAACCTGCCATAACCTCACAAGGAGATTCTCAACTTGTGAGTCAGAATGCCTCCCGTCAGGTAATCCATTTAATCTTTCAAGGCATAAGAGCATATACATTGAGCTTAACTTTGTATTATTCATTATCATCAGTATTTTGAAATATTTCTGAATAGAGACTGATGTACTACTTCCCAATGTGAATTCGGTGACATTGATTGACATTTGATATTCAATTATATTTTTCTAAATATGTCTTCAAAGGTACCTTCATTCATGCACTGTCTGGAGTACATTGGATATGAAAGCCGTGCCTCATTCATGATGTCATGATGTAGGATTTAAATCTTATGTGTTTTTTCAAGTAGTGAAATCTGACCCTCTTTGGATAGAAGTTCCTGTAAACGTCTCTGAAAGGAGGCTGTCAATTTCATTTGGAAATGCAGCTGAAAGGTAAAAATGAAAGTAAAGCATTCCACTTGCTACTGTCTGATGCTTAGAATTAGAATTTGTCATACACAAATCTGAAATCAGAAAAAGTCATCTTCAGGAAAGAGGAATCACTACTTTTTCTTTTTTTAAAATACTCATCTTTTCTAATGTTTATTTATTTTTTGAAAGTTGGAGAGAGAGCGTGAGAGAGGAAGTGGCAGAAAGAGAGAGAAACACAGAGTCTGAGGAAGGCTCCATTCTCTGAGCTGTGCGACAGAACATGATGGGGGACATGAACCCACAAACGATGAGATCATGACCTAAGGTAAACACTGAGACTTGACTGACTGAGCCACCCAAGAGCCCCAAATCATGAGTTTTTCTCCATCACTCAGATTGTATGTTAACGTAAGCCCCATATTTTTAAATACGCTATTGTTGGCATATTTTGCAACTTTGATGGTGTTTGTATGTTTAGAAATGAAAGGCTTTGGGGTGTGTGGGTGACTCAGTGAGGATTGGCCGTTTGACTCTCGGTTTCAGCTCAGGTCGTCATCTCATCTTTTGTGAGTTCCAGCCCACAACCCCGTCTGCACTGACAGTGTGGAGCCTGCCTGGAATTGTGTCCTGTCTCTCTGCCCCTCCTCCCTTCTCTCTCTCCATCTCTCAAAGTAAATGGGAAAAAGAAAACCTCAAAAGAAATGAACGTTTCTGCTTGCTTGATTCTGAAAATTGAGCTATACCCTTAAATTCTGTGTAATAATGTCTTTTAAATGCTAAATACATAGGGGCTTTCATTAGAGATTTCCGGGTGGATATTGATGAATATACGTTGCCATTTTCCTCTGCAAGAAAACCACCTAATAAATCAAAATAGGCCCTCTTTCATTTTTACACACTGAGATTTTAGTCTTAGAGCTACAGAGGTGGGTAGGTGGTTCAATAGGTGAAGGGTCGGACTTGGGCTCAGGCTGCGATCTCAGAGTCTAGGAGTTGGAGCCTTGGGGAGGACTCTGTGCTGACAGCTCAGAGCCAGGAGCCTGCTTCACATTTGGTGTGTCCCTCATTTCAGCCCTCAATGTCTGCTCTATCTTTCAAAAGTAAACATTAAAAACGATAGTTAAAAGTTTTTGATACAATGAATCATAATGTAATCTGATAAACAACTACTCAGAACGTGAAAACATATATGACAAAGTCACAGGAACTTCCTATTACACATGACAAAATTATAAAATGATTCAATGACTAAGAAAAAATGAATAGAGATCTTATTATAGGCTGCAAGTTTTGAATTCTCAATGTTCTATCTCCCTTGTGACATTAATTTGGTAGAAATTCCAGGAAAATAAGAAGAGATTTCAGTTATTTTACGATTGAGGAATGGAACATATAGAGTAGAAATTTTGGATTTTAGTTAATACCATCAAAAAGGAACTTTTCTTACTTTTTGTAAGTTTACTTTAATTAATTTTGAGAGAGAGACCAATAGGGGAGGAGCAGAGAGAGAGGGAGACAGGATTCCAAGGTTGCTCTGTGCTGTCATCACTGAGGCCTGTGCGGGACTCAGACTCACTGACTGTGAGATCATGACGTCAGCTGAAGTCAGATCCTTCAGCAACTGATCCACACATGCGCCCCAAAAATGGAACTTTTGAAGCGAAATAAAGGGTTAGATTTTCTCATTTTAGGGAGGTGCTTTACGAAATCATGAACCTGGTGGGTTTTAATTTTGTATGATTAGGATTCCAGCCTCCATATATTGGAAAGCATTAAGCAGAATTTAGATAGGCTCTGTCCCCTGTTCCTGGGATTTCTGCCTCAAATCCCAAGATGCCTCCCGCTACCCTGACACACTCAGGCAAACACTTAGAAATGAACGAATATAGACTTCCTCAGAAACACAGAGAATACCCCAAGCCCTCAAAGCAATGGAGAGCCAATGAGATTATGGAGGCCCTCACTGTGGACGTGAAGGACCTTTAAGTGGAACTGAAGGAGAACCCTTAGAGATTTGTGAGGGTGTGATGTATTGGAAAGCAGATGTGCCTCGGTGAAACCTATTGACATGAAACTAGGTTTTACAAACTGATTTCCGTTCCACAATGGCTGCTCAAATCACATTGTACAGTCGTTCTTCATCCTTCACATTTGGACCTCATCTGCCTCATTCATTCCCACCTACCTGGGTATGAGGCTACTGTCTCCTTTCTCTTCACATCCCACAGCTCCCTCTTTTGTTCCAAAAAGATGACCAGGTCTGGCTTTGACACAACAAGACCTGTTTGTTAGAACAAAAGAATAGAGTATTGCTGGACATTCTACCTTTCAACCCAGTTTTGGACTCAGTAGATCAAAGAGGACATTCTGGAATTCTGGAAAATCATGCCCAAATGCTGTTGCCCAACAGCCCCTTTGGAACACAGAAGATGGATTTCCAAGTTTCACATCCTGATGTCCTCTTCTGAGTCTTAGCACTACCAACATGAGTAGAAATTGATATTGAAGATGGAAATATCATTTTATGCCCCTCAATACTTAGAAATGCCGTCCATCTATGAAATGATGATGTGACTCTAAGGAAGGGAAAACTCACCTGAAACGAAATATCATGAAGACTTTTCTCTACATCTGCCAACTCCTCCTTCTTTCTTTACTGTAGGGAGATGAATCCCAGGCATGCAAGAGAAAGCTTCTAAGAGACAGTCTCCACAGGAAGGAACAAAACCCTGAGTGGGGCTTGGGAAATCTAGAGGGAGTTAGCCTCACCCAAGAAGACGAGGTGTCCGTAGGTCTCTAACATCACATCTCTGTACAGTTCCCACTGACTGGTTCAGGCATCCCCACTCCTCCTGAGAGAATTCGACGGCCACATCCCTGAAGGTCAGCAGTCCCTGCAACAAACACCACAGTTACCAAGTGGACACAGCAGTAGGTCCTCATGGGACCTAAGATGCAGGAGGGAGATCATGTCACCAGCTGGACCCCGCGACCCTATCCACACTGCTTACCTGCATGTGCCCACAGACCTCAGTCCCTCATTTGACTTAGCCTCTTATTTACACCTCCCTTTTACTGCAGGAAAAACACCCATGAGCTCAGGGTGCTGTGGTGGAAATACATAAGGCGATGACTGCCCTAGGGAAGTGCTGAAGTGGCTCAATTCGGTCTTCACCCCTGAGGCATTTCTATGCAGATGAACATCAGAGTAGAGCATGGAGTGAACACAGTTACTTTTCAAAAATGTTTATTTCCTGAAAGAGAGAGCACGAGTATGGGTGGTGCAGAGAGAAGAATTCCAACCAGGCTCCAGGATCAGGCTCCATGCTCAGGAAGGAACTTGACTTGTGGCTGGATCTCAAGACTCTAAGATCCTCACTTGAGTCTAAATCAAGAGATGGAAACTTCAGGGACTGAGCCACCCAGGAGCTCCCTTCGACCTCATTTTAAGACTTAGATCGCGCCCCAAGGAGGAGCACAACTGCCATTTACAATGTAACAGACTGAAATGTATAGAACTGTGTTCTTAAGGCTCAACTGCAATTATATCCCCAGCCTCCCCTTTCTAAATATCCACCCTAAACCCAAATACGTGGAAACCATGCTGGGGTGCCTCAGTGGCTCAGTCTTCTGCCTCTTGGTTTCAGCTCAGGTCATAATCTCTCAGTTTGTGAGTTCAAACCAGCATCGGTGCTGATAGTGCAGGGACTGCCTGAGATTGTCTCTGTGCCTCTCTCTCTACCCATCCTCCACCCTTTCTGTCTCTCAAATAAAGTTAATATATTAAAAAAAAAAAAAAAGGAAACCATTCCCCTTCCTCTGTGAGTCTCTAGTTTTGAAGTTATACCTTGTAATATTATTTCTTGCAAATAAATTTTCCAGTGTCTGACATCCCTGCCTGGTAGAATTTTTATGATTCATCAAGGACTAAACTCCTGTTCGTTCATTTACATTAGGAGTACTGGGTTTGGCTTAGATGAATTTCTTAGTTTCTGCAGTAAGACGATTGGGGACACATTATTATGCTCTAATATGTTCTTTAACTTTGAGGTATAAACTGAAATAAATATTGGTTTATTCAAGAGAATTTGTAAAATAAAGGCATCAACACAGGCATACAAACTTTTTTTTTTTTATAGAAAGAGAGAGAGCGCGGAAGCAGGAGACGGTGAGAGAGAGAGAGGGAGACACAAAATCCAAAGCAGGCTCCAGCCTCTGAGCTGTCAGCACAGAGCCTGAGGCGGGGCTTGAACCCACATATCATAAGATCATGACCTGAGCCAAAGGCAGACCCTTAACTGACTGAGCCAGCCAGGCACCCCCTAGGCATCCACACTTTTGCATTCTGCATTTATATCAATGGCACAGGCGGTGTCTACTTGTAAAAAAAATTTGTGACTGTTTAGTTTTGAAAGACAGTACATGTGTCTATTGCATTAAACTTTTTTTGAGATTGTCTCTTTATTTTTGAAGGAGAGAGAGACAGACTATGAGCAGGGAAGGAGCAGAGAGAGAAAGACAAAGAATCCAAAGCAGGCTCCAGGCTCTGAGCTGTCAGCACAGAGCCCAACACAGGGCTCAAACTCATAAAGTGAGAGATCATGTCCTGAGCTGAACTTGGAAGCTCAACTGAGTGGGTTGGAGAGAAGGGAGAGAAGTCTCTGGGGTACAGAGGAGGAGTGTTCTAAACACCTGACCTTGAATATCATTTCTGAGAAGGTTAAAAATTAGGTGAAAGCATGAAGCAGAACCATCAGAACCAAAAAAAAAAAAAAATCTTTTATTTTGTTTAAATTTCTTTTGTAGCATGATTCTCACACTGAGTCTTTTCTTCCCAGGAAACAACTTTATTCCTCCTGGCAACTCTCAGCTGGGTTTGTACCCAAAGAACTGAGCTCTGAACCCCACTTGGCATAGTTTTTATATATGTTGTGCCCCCAGATATGGTCACACACAAACATGTAGTGCAGCCACGTGGTCTCTTATTACAAGGTCAACACGGATGTTGTCAGGTACTCATGGGGCCAGGATGTCTGCAAGGTTTTCATTGTTTCATCCTTTGGGGAGGACACAGAGAAAAAGAGAGAAAGAGGGAGGGAGAAAGAAAAAAATGCACACTGAGTGAGAAAAACAGAGGAAGAGAATGAGAATCTTCACTAGGCTCCAAGTGCAGCAGGAATCCCGCCTCAAGGCTGGATCATGGGTCCCTGGGACCAAGGCCTGAACTCAAATGGAGAGTCCGATGCTCAACTGTCAGGACACCCAGGTCTCCCCAATTTCTACATGCGTGAAATTTTCGGAGAAAAAGACAACAGGGCCTCAGGCCAGGGGCACAAGTCTTAACTGAGAACTGGCCATTTCTTCTTTCATCTTCTCCTCTGTTTCTTTCTCAGAAGATCTTTGTGGAGAAATCCCAGCTCAAGTAGGAGAACTTTGTCTCAAAAGCCAGCAAAGCAGTCTGTTCACTGGTAAACTGCTCGCCTGCAGGCAGGACTCTCAAATACAGAGAAGGTACAACTTCCCAGCCTTCCTGTCAGGAACAATTGAGAAACTATGAGCTCCTACTTGAAGACCCATCTCTGAGATTGCCTTCTCTGCTATGGGGGGGGGGGGCATCCTTGTTGGGAGGCACCATAGACTCAGGGTTGAGTGAAAATTCCTGGTGAGGGTAAGGCAAGTGTGCCAAGTGTCTCATCGCCAGGCAGCCACAACTTCACCCTGGAACTATCATTTCTGTTTGGTCACCAACCCTCGGACTGCTTTGCTGATTATTGGTGTCAGGAGTGGCCTGTCCCCCTGCCCTGTCCCTGTGGTGTGATTGCACCTGGTCAGGGAAAAGATGAGCAAACTCGATACACCCTAATGTGACTAAGGCAAGCCACCTAGAATGTTCCTCCTCGCCAAGCGGTTATCTGATAAGTGACTTTTTTTGTACTCCTGGATGTGGTTGCAAGTCCCTATTGTGATAAATGTCAAAAATGTATCATTCGTCTTGGACGGTGAGAGCAGACATTGTGTCTCATGGGGATCCTGTTTTTCTGGGTACCTTCTCTTAGAGCTATAAACAGCCTACTGACCCTTAGTCCTGTAAAACTGACCTTAACTACAGAATGCTGTTTGCCTCATGGCTAACATCGCTTTCTCAGGGCTCTACCGGAGGTTTTGTAAATCTTGCTCTTCTGCATCCTATGGGGGAGAAAAGTACACTTAAAAAATACCCGCCCTTCCCATATAATAGCATGAGTGCCTGGAGCTGTTTTTTTGACAATCATTATGACTAAGATTAGAATTGTAACTTCTGCAGAATCCCCAATCTGCAAAATTGAGTTGAAAAAATTATTTATGAGAAATCATTTACTAATATACCTTGCTCTTTCTGCTCCTTGTACCTCTCACTATAAATAAAGCGAGAGAAGCAGACAGAGCAGATGCCTGCCTGGGGATCACAAAGAAACTTGAGATATCTCACTCCCTTTCGCTGACACCATCCATCCTTCCGGGACCCAGGGCCTGTTTGTAGCTGGACTCTGGCCCCTCCCTTCCCACAGAGCCCACAAACTCTGCTTGACCACAGAAAACGGCCGCCACTTGGACCTCAACCTCCCCAACTCCTCTACAAGAGACCTGCTACCCCTCCTTGTCGAACAGCCTGCACTCAACTCTCATAGGTTTGTTGTTGTTGTTTTTATAGTATGTATTTCTTTTTTGGGAGACAGAGATGGAGCATGAGCAGGGGAGGGGCAGAGAGACAGGCAGTCAGATTCTGAAGCCTGCTCCAGGCTCTGAGCTTGAGCACACACCCCATGCGGTGCTCAAACCCACAAAGCCTAGGATGATGACCTGAGCCAAAGTCAGGTGGGTAAACGACTGAGCCACCCCAGCACCGCTCAACTCTCATAAATTAATGGGAAGCCTTCCTGCCGATCCCTGTGCCCCACTTAGAATTATGATAGAAAAGGAGAAGATTCAGTAGGCAGAATGGGAAAGATCAGGACCTGAGGTCTCTGGGTGGGGAAAACCATTGAGAACAATGCTGGGAGTGTCTGATCAAAGCAAACCCCCTCAGCTGTAAGGTTCCTCTTAAATATTTGACAGACACCACCTACTGCCCCTCAGGTTCCCCTCTGGAATTTGACTAAAGAGCTAACTAAAAATTAGTAGTAGATCATAAAAACTAAGACCCACAGGGAATTGTCTGGCCTTAGACCACCCCCATACCCTTGAAATGAGACAATCAGGAGTGGAATCCTGACACCTACAGTTATTAGAAAAACAGAGGATTTAAGGAGGAACAAGGGGGAGGGGAAAAAGGGTGGGAGAGACCTGAACCTCATAAAACAAAGATCCTTGCCTATTGTCTCGGATGTTCACCCTCTAATCCCCCTCTCTGTACACAGAGCTTTCCTACAATCTCCCTCTCTTATACTCAAATCGACTTTGGCCTGTTGATCATTTTGGGTCTGGTTCTTCCTTCTTGGAAGCAGGGAGACAGGGAATCCCTGGGGTTGAGGTGAAAAAATCCTGCACAGGATCGACTGGAGCACTTCGCTAAAACAACACTGTCGTATCCACCCACCCACCTGAGGGAATCTGAGGGGGAGGGCAGCAGCAAGGATCCTTCTGGAAACTCAACAGGGATCCTCCTGGGACGCATTGGGGGAGGTGAATGAGCACAGTAACTGAGGTTCCCCTGATTGTGGCCCAGAATAAAATCCATGCCTTCTCCACTGGTCAGTTTCTGGAGATTCACACATTCTCCCTCTTTCTGCTGCACAGAGGGACACATCCTTCCACATGGAACTTTTCCTCAGACATGCAAATGTCTCTTATAAAGGAAACTTGTCCTGGGTCTCAGAGTTTTTCCTTTGTTAGTTGAAAATAATCCTTATGGCAAAGAGACTTAATTTGAGGTGACAAACTGCTGCCTTTCAGTAAGAAAGTTTATTTTCCTAAGTCACTGCCATATAGTTTTCCAAATAGAATGTCTTTTTTTAGAAATTATTGGGTGCCTAGGTGGTTCAGTCGGTTAGGCCTCAAACTTCAGCTCAGGTCAGATCTCATGTTCGTGGGTTCAAGCCCCGCGTCGGGCTCTGTGCTGACAGCTGGCTCAGAGCCTGGAGCCTGCTCCCGGTTCTGTGTCCTCTTCTCTCTCTGCCCCTCCCCCTGTCATGCTCTGTCTCTCTCTGAATCAAAAATAAATAAAACATTAAACAAATTAAAAAATTATTATTTCTGTCAGAGAGAGCAGGAGTGAGAAAGAGAGAGAGAGCATGAGCAGGGGAGGGGCAGAAAAGGAAACATGGAAGCTGAAAAACACTCAGGTCTCTGAGCTGTTAGCACAGAGTCTGACAGGAACTCCAACTCCTGAGCTACGAGGACATGACCTGAGCCAAATTCGGTGCCCAAGCGATGGAGCCACCGAGGCACCCCAGAGGGTACTTTGTAAAACTCCCATCGACAATGCATGAAAATTCTAACCTAAGTGCTCATTATCTTCACTGAAATTTGGTGTTACCCTGTCGTTTTAGGAGGTTCTTTTTTGATTTTCTGTGTGTTCTGTCCTGTTTCGTTCTGTTTTGTTGCGATTCTAGTAAATCTTGAATGGTTTCTCACAATAACATAAGAAATCGTCTTCCTACAGGTTTTCATGGTGACTAAAATTGAAATTGCTTATAATCACAAAGTAGAACAAAAATAAAAACGACTGCATTTAAATACTGCATGTGTTGATATTAACCTAAGTAACCTTGTTTTCCTTTGAGGCAACGACCCCACTTATTTTTTTTAAGTGTACTTATTCTGACATCGAGGAAGAGATATGGAGAGGGCACGAAAGCAGAGGAAGAGCACAGAGAGGAGGACAGAGGATCCAAAGCAGGCTCCATGCTGACATTAGAGGGCCAGATGCAAGGCAGGAACAAAGGGACTGTCCTCACATTACCTGAGCAGAAGTGGGATGCTTAACAGGCTGAGCCTCTCAGACAGAACTCTTAGTCTTTTATCTCTCTTTAATGAGGAACCCAGTCCCACCCAGAAAACCAGATAAGCAGGACTGGCAGCACAAACAATTCCTGTCCAAACCAGGGGGATCCTGTATTTCCCTACAAACCCCCAGCCCCTTCGTCTGGGTGGCCTTGCAGTTCTGAAAGCCCTAACATGCCTCAGACCCCTCTGTCTGGTAAAGCAAGAGAGCTACTGTTCCTCTTTATCCTACATTCTCTCTCTTCAGTTTCCTGTGGCCTTGAAGCACCAAGGTCACTTCTCAACAACAGAATGAATGTGTAGGACAGGAAAACAATTTTCTTCATCATTCTCAATTCTTTGGTTGGCCTAGTAATCGACCTATTATAAAACAGATTCATAAGAGAAAAAAAGGCTTAAGTATAGGAACATCAACAGGATGAGCATCAGGCAAATGACGCTTAGGTGCCATCGTGACTTAAGGAAAGGTGTAGAGAGTTAGAATTTCAAAGAGGGGGAAATACATTCACAGGAAAAAGCAAAGAATAAATGTTGGGCAAAGAAATATTTGTCATGCTAGGCAGGAAACTCTTTTTAAAAGGTTCCTCTCTGGATCAGGGGAGGAGCCAAGATGGCGGAGAGGAAGGGAGCACTGTAAACTTCCTCTGACTCATCTATCGAACTGAGAAGGACATTACTCCTATCTGCAAGAGCAGAAGGGAGGGCACCTGAGTGGCTCAGTTGGTTAAGTGTCCGGCTTTGGTTCCAATCATGATCTCATGGTTCGTGGGTTCGAGCCCCTTATCAGGCTCTGAGCTGCCAGCTAGCTCAGAGCCTAGATCCTGCTCTGGATTATGTATCTCCCTCGGTCTCTGACCCTCCCCTGCTCGTGCTGTCTCTGTCTGTCTCTCAATAAATAAATAAATAAATAAAGAACATTAAAAAAGAAAAAGAATGGAAGGAGATAACATAGACTCCAGAAAGAAGATAACCTCAAAGTTGCCTGAGTGAGTGAGTGCGAATTCTGGAGATTTGAAAACGGGCCAGGCTAGGACCGGCAGGGGAGGTGGGAACCCCAGCCCGACACGGGGCAAGCACGCTCGTGGAGCCTGAGCGAGAAAGGGAAGAGGCAGAGAAAGTGAACACGCTCATAGTACTGTCTCTGGAAAAGAGAGGAAGAATGTTTAACCCCACTTGGAGAGAAAAACTCTCACTCTGTATATAATTGCTGGGTAGGTCAAATCCCGAACCCAGGTGGCACAAAGGAAAAAACAGCTTCCAACCCTGCACCATCCTGGTGGGGAGTCGGCATCCCTAGCTGCTGTGCCAGGTGTGCTCACATCGACCTCGGCTGCAGGAGTGGGGGCACATACCTCATTTCCACAGCGCATCTCACCCCCCTCATTGGCTGCACAAAACCCGAATCCCAGGTGCCAACAAGGAAAAACTAGCCCCCACCCATATGAGATCTCCACAGGGAGTTGGTGGCGGTGGAGTTGGGGAATGCGCTCCTGCTGCAAGAGCGCACAGCTCATTTCCGGAAATGCCCAGCACCTCGCGCAGCTGCAGCGCTAAACCCGGCACCGCCAATAGAAATTGATCCCTCTCCCAACATGATCTCGATCCTGGCTGGGGACTGGAAGTTGGCTGTGGAGCCTGTCAGGGCTCCACCTCGCCTCCTGATGCTCACCTCGCCTCAGGTAGCACACCTTACCTCAGGCAGCGGCAGCGCAAATCCCAGCTGCCACCAAGAGAAACTATCCCAACCCCTATGAGATCCTGGTTCAGAAGCCAGTCACCGGTTGAGGTCCAGGAGGTTGTTTCCTACTTTCTCCTCGAGAGTTTTGATAGTTTCCTGTCTCACATTCAGGTCCTTCAGCCATTTTGAGTTGATTTTTGTGTATGGTGTAAGAAAGTGCTCTAGGTTCATTCTTCTGCATGTGGCTGTCCAGTTCTCCCAGCACCACCTGCTAAAGAGGCAGTCTTTTTTCCATCAGATACTCTATCCTGTTTTGTCAAAAATTAATTGACTGTCCATTTGTGGGCCCAGTTCTGGGTTCTCTATTCTAATAAATTGGTCTGTGTGTCTGTTTTTGTGGCAATACCATACTGTATTGATGATCCTTGACCTCCACCACAGCAATTGAAAGTAAAGGGATGTGCTAATATCTATCATGCGACTGGAAGCCAAAAGAAAAACGGAGTAGCCATATTTATATCAGACAAACTGGACTTTAAAGTAAAGGCAATAACACGAGATGAAGAAGGACATTATATAATAATGACAGGGTCTCTCCATCAGGAAGAGCTAACAATTGTAAATATCAATGCGCCAAACTGGGGAGCGCCCAAATACAGAAAACAATTAATCACAGACAGAAACCATCTTATTGATAAGAATGTGCTAATGCAGGGGACTTTAATACTCCACTGACAGCAATGGATAGAAAACCAGACAGAAAATCACTAAATAAACAATGGACCTGAACGACACATTGGAACAGATGGAACTGACAGATATATTTAGAACTCTGCATCCTGAAGTTAGGAAATTCAACTTCTTATCAATGGCACATGGCACATCCAAGATAGATCACATACTGGGACATAAAGCAGCCCTCCATAAGTATAAACGAATAGAGATCATACCATGTACACTTTCAGATCACAATGCTATGAACCTTGAAATTAACCACAGGAAAAAGTCTGGAAAACTTCCAAAACTGTGGAGGTTAAAATCTGCCATACTAAAGAATGATTGGGTCAATCAGGCAATTAGAGAAGAAATTAAAAAATATATGGAAACCCATGAAAACGGAATACAACAATCCAAAATCTCTGGGACGCAGCAACGGCAGTCCTAAGAGGGAAGTATATTGCAATCCAGGCCTATTTTAACAAAATACAAAAAGCGCAAGTTCAAAGTCTAACAGAGCACTTATTGGAACTAGAAGGGGAACAGCAAGAGTACTCTTAACCCAGCAGAAGAAAAGAAATCATAAACGTCAGGGCAGAAATAAACAATAGAGAATCCAAAAGAACCATCGAGCAGTTCAACGAAACCAAGAGTTGGTTCTTTGAAAAAATAAACAGCCAGACTCCTCAGAAAGAAAAGAGAGAGCACCCAGATAGACAAAATCATGAATGAAAAAAAGGATCTATTTCAACCAATCCCTTAGAAAACCAAGCAATCATCAGAGATTACTATGAAAAATTATATGCCAACAAACTGGACCACCTAGAAGAAATGGACAAATTTCTGAATGCACATGCACTGCCAAAATTCAAATGGGAGGAGATAGAAAGCATGAATAGACCTATAACCAGTGAGGAAATCGATCCTGGTATCAAAAATCTCCCAATGAATAAGAGCCCAGGGCCAGATGGCTTCCCAGGGGAATCCTACCAGACATTTAACGCAGAGCTCATACCCATTCTTCTCAAACTATTCCAAAAAATAGAAATAGAAGGAAAACTTCCAAACTCATTCTACGAAGCCAGCATCACCTTGCTACCCAAACCAGGTAGAGACCCACCACAAAAAGACAACTACAGACCAATATCCTTAATGAATACAGGTGCAGACATACTCAACAAGATACTGGGAAATCGAATTCAACAGCATATTTAAAAAATTATCCATCATGATAAAGTGGGATTCATTCCTGTGTGACAGGGCTGGTTCAATATTCACAAATCTATCAATGTGATCCATCACATTAACAGCAGAAAGGATAAAAACCATATGATCCTGTCGATAGATGGAGAAAAAGCATTTGACAAAATACAGAAACTGTTCTTAAAAAAGAAACCCTTGAGAAAGTCGGAATAGAAAAAATTTACCTAAACATTATAAAAGCAGTTTAATGAAAAGCCTACAGCTAAGACCATCCTCAATGGGGAAAAACTGAGAGCTTTCCCCCTGAGATCAGGAACATGACAGAGGTGTCCACTCTCACCACTATTGTGTAACATAGGGCTGCAACTCCTAGCATCAGTAATCAGACAACAAAAGGATTGGCTAAGAAGAAATCAAATTTTCCCTTTTTGCATATGACATTATACCCTACATGGAAATCCCAGCAGACACCACCAGAAGCCTTCTAGAACTGATCAATGAATTCAGTAAAGTTGCAGGGACAAAATCAATGTACAGAAATCTGTTGCATTCCTATACACCAAAAATGAAACAGTGGAAAGAGAAATCAAGAAACTGAACCCATTCACAATGGCACAAAAAACCATAAAGTTCCCAGGAGTAAACCTAACCAAGAATGTAAAACACCTATATGATGAAAGCTATAGAAAACTTTTGAAAGAGATTGAAGAAGACACCAAGAAATGGAAAAACATTCCCTGTTCATGGATCGGAAGAATAAACATTGTGAAAATGTCATTACTACCCAAAGCAATCTACACATTCAATGCAATCCCCATTAAAATTGCACCAACATTCTTCTCAAAGCTAGAACAACCTATCCTCAAATTCATATTGAACCACAAATGACGCCGAATAGCCAAAGTCATAGTGAAGAAGAAAACCAATGGGAGGCATCACAATCCCAGACTTTAGCCTCTACTACACAGCTGTCCTCATCAAGACAGTATGGTATTGGCACAAAAACAGACACATAGACCAATGAAATAGAATAGAGAACCTAGAACTGGGCCCACAAATGGACGGCCAATTAATTTTTGACAAATCAAGAAAGAGTAGCCGATGGAAAAAAAGATTACCTAATTAGTAGGTGGTGCTGGGAGAACTGGACAGCCACATGCAGAAGAATGACTCTAGAACACTTTCTTACACCATACACAAAAATCAACTCAAAATGGCTGAAGGATCTGAGTGTGAGACAGGAAACCATCAAAACCCTCTAGGAGAAAGTAGAAAACAACCTCCTTGACTTCCACTGCAGCAATTTCCTACTCGACACATCCCCAAAGGCAAGGGAAATTAAAGCAAAACTGAACTCTTGGGACCTCATCAAGATAAAAACTTCTGCACTGCAAAGGAAACAATCAAGAAAACTAATAGGCAACCGACAGAATAGGAAAAGATAGTTGCAAATGACATATCAGATAAAGGGCTAGTATCCGAAATCTATAAGGAACTCACCAAACTCCACACCCACAAAACAAATAACCCAGTGAAGAAATGGGCATAAAACATGAACAGACACTTCTCCAAAGAGGACATACAGATGGCCTACAGGCACATGAAACGATGCTCAACATCATTCATCGTCAGGGAAACACAAATCAAAACCACACTGAGATACCACTTCACGCCAGTCAGAGTGGCTAAAATGAACAAATGAAGAGACCATAGATGCTGGTGAGGGTGTGGAGAGACGTGCACCCTCCTACACTGTTGATGGCAATGTAAACTGGTGCAGCCACTCTGGAAAACAGTGTGGAGGGTCCTCAAAAAACTATTCATAGAACTCCCTTATGACCCAGCAATAGCACTGCTAGGGATTTATCCTATGGATACAGAAGTGCTGATGCCTAGGAGTACTTGTACCCCCATATTCATAGCAGCACTGTCAACAATAGCCAAAACATGGAAAGAGCCTAAATGCCCATCACCTGATGAAGGGATCAAGAAGATGTGGTATTTATATACTATGGATCATTACATGGCAATGAGATAGAATGATATCTCGCCATTTGTAGGAAAGTGGATGGACCTTGAGGGTGTCATGCTAAGCAAAATAAGTCTGGCAGAGAAGGACAGATACCATATGTTTGCACTCATAGGTCTAACAGGAGAACAGGAGAACCCTAATGGAGGATCAGGGGGAGGGGAGGAGGGAAAGAGAGTTGGGAAGAGAGAGGGACGAAAACTTGAGAGACTATTGAATACTGAAAACGAACTGAAGGCTGAAGAAGAAAGGGGAGGGGGAAAAGAGGTGGTGGTGATGGAGGAGGGCACTTGCGGGGAAGAGCACTAGCTGTTTTATGGAAACTGCTTTGACAATAAACTATTAAAAATAAGAAAAGAGAAAGAAAGAAAAGGTTCCTCTCTGGTATTGGCTCTTTTCCCAATAGAGGTCCCTCATCTAATTTATTCTTGGAAAATGCCCTAGAAAAGAAGGCAATCCTTCCTTTCCACCCACAGAATAATCCTAGACGACATTGTGTTACGTTAATCGAGCCACACAGAGAAAAATAGATAGTGTATGAAATTGATGACATTTTGGGGTGATGCGGGGTTTCTGTGCTCCAGAGCTGATGACCGAGAAAGAATTCTTAAAGGCGTCTGATTTTATTAAAGCATGGGGACAAGACCCATGGGCAGAAAGAGGTACAAGGGGGTAGTTGGGCGGGGGCGAGGATGACTCTTTTATGCAGTCCTGGAAGATAGAGTCTAGAGAGAGTTTCCAGAGAGACTTTCACATTTTGCAGACTTACTGGAGACCTAGGTCTTCTCAAGCTAAGGCTGTTTTTCCCTCCAGCAAAGCATTAACATTGAGACAGGAGGGCGTTCCTGGACTTTAGGCTCTGATAGGATTGCCTTGTTCTGGTAAGCTGCTGCAGACTCTTCTTCGTTTAGACGTTTGTTTGTTTCTTTGTCCTTTCCTGTTTTGGGGTAACCTGGAGGGTCCAAGGAGGGTGATGTGCTAGTCTTTGCTTTGCTCCTCAACCTGCCTCAAGGACATCCAGATGGCCAACAGGCACATGAAACGATGCTCAGTGTCACTCATCATCAGGGAAATTCAAATCAAAACCACACTGAGATACCACCTCACACCAGTCAGAGGGGCTAAAATGAACAAATCAAAAGACTATAGATGCTGGCGAGGGTGTGGAGAGACGGGCACCCTCCTACAGTGTTGGTGGTAATGTAAACTGGTACAACCTCTCCGGAAAACAGTGTGTAGACTCCTCAAAATCTATCGATAGAACTCCCGTATGACCCAGCAATAGCACTGCTAGGGATTTACCCAAGGGATAAAGAAGTGCTGATGCATAGGAGCACTTGTACCCCAATGTTCATAGCAGCACTGTCAACAATAGCCAAAACATGGAAAGAGCCAAAATGCCCATCAACTGATGAATGGATCAAGAAGATGTTGTATATATATACAATGGAGTACTATATGGCAATGAGGAAGAATGAAATACGGCCATTTGTAGGAAAGTGGATGGACCTGAGTGTGTCATGCTAAGTGAAATAAGTCAGGCAGAGAAGGACAGATGCCATATGTTTGCATTCATATGTCTAACAGGAGAACCTGGCAGGAGACCATGGGGAGAGGAAGGGGGAAAGAGAGCGGGGAAGAGTGAGGGACACAGATCAAGGGAGACTACTGAATACTGAAGATGAACCATGGACTCAAAGGGGAGGGGGAGGAAGGGAAGGGATGATGGTTATGGTGGGGGGCACTTGTGGGGAGAAGCACTGGATGTTATATGGAAACCAATTTGACAATAAACTATTATAAAAAAAGATTCTTAAACAAATTAAAATAAATAAACAAACAAATAAATAAATAAATAAACTTTAAAAAAATGTCCCTCATCAAAATCACATGTATGTGGAATCTAAAAAAACAAATGATAAATACTAGCATGTTTGTTGACAGGGGCAAAGGACAAGGAAATGATCAGACATTGGATCAAATGGTAAAAGGCTTACTGATGCAGATGTGTGGGACTGAAGTTTAGAGCATGTTGACCAGAGTTAAGACTAGTGTATTGTACACTTGAAATTTACTAGGGGAATGATGTGCGTGGCAGAGTGGGTTGAATGTGTAACTTTGGTTCAAATCATGACCTCACGGTTTCTGGCCTTGAGTCCCTATGTCTGGCTCTGTGCTGACAGCTCAGAGACTTGGGCCCGCTTCAGTTTTGATGTCTCCCTCTTTCTCTCCCCCACTCCTGGCCTCTCCATCACTCACTCTCACTCTCTCAAAAATAAAAAAACTATTTTAAAAATGTTCTTATTTTTAAAGAACGGTCATTTGTTAGGAAAGGCTATGCTAAGTGGTAACAAAACACACATGTACACAGGTGTTAATTATGGGAGTTGGGGGATATACTTATTAGATAGCTGGTGGTTCTTAATTGTTGGGAGCTTCCGAGTTTTGACCGCCTCAGGCAAGAATATATCGATGACCAGGGAGCAACCGAAAAACAAGATTTACATCCGGAGGCTAGGAGAGTGCATTTCCTGGTCCAGATTTCGGAGACAGTCATACTGGGCCAGACGAGAAAAGCCAAAATGAACAAAAGATCAAACCTCATTAGGGTGTATGCAACGCTAATCTTCCCCTGCCCAGTATTGCAGAGGAAAGTCTGGGTGCTTCCTTTGATGCTGTGTTCAGAGTTTCAGTTTTGGTTTCCCCTTTCTCTAATAATCATTTGACTCTGTTACCTGACAACCAACCTGGGCCAGTTTCCCACCCCTAATCCTATAAAGGTTTGATTCTTTTTCAATAAACGGGCTTGATCAGAAAACGCTTGTCTTGCCTCACTCCCTGCGTCTCCCTCCTGCCCTATTTCTCTCTCTCCTTCCCTCAGAAACGGACCCGCAAAGATTTACCGCCCCGCCGGCCGGGGCGGCTAGAAGGGACAATTAACTTGGAAGCAGGACCCAGGGGTTCAAGGGCACTTGGCTCCAGTGGCCCAAGACAGACCCATTTCTCCCACTCAGGGCTGACAACTTGAAAGGCAAGAAAGAAGACTTTGGCTGCCTCCATTTTGACTTGAAACTGTCTTACTGGATTCCTTCCAGATTGTGTCTTGCCTCAGGAGGGAGATGCTGAGGACAAAGCCCCTGAGGGGACCTGGAACTACCCCCTCAAGCCACAAGGAGTGTCCTGAGCCAGAAAGACCCCAGCCCAGCCCTGATGGACTCCTAGGCAGTGACAGATTTAACTTCATCGTATACCTGCCGGCACCCACTCACTTTGGCCCCACCTTTCACTGACATAAATCTGAAGTATTTCCCACACATCAGAGCCAGCAGAAAACAACCACTGAGCACACTAGCCATGAATAGACACAAGCAAGGGAAGTCATGAGCAAAGAATATATGAGTCATATTAATACAGACAAACATACATGTAATTTATTGGCAGCTGACATATGGCTGATTCCTATCTGAATTAAACTCCTTGGTAAAATCTACTCTGTTGAAAATTGTTACCCACAAACCTAAAACAGCAATAAAAACCCAAAACAAAATGAATTGATGTTGTGGACACTCTCATACAAATGGAAGCATGATTAACAGAATTCTCAAAAGAGAATAGGAGAAATTGTAACCATCAAAATCCTGAATAAATCATAGATATTTGTTATAAAAGGATCCCTCTTAAAAAGTAATGATTCACACTGAGAAAAGCCCTTCATTCCAAGTATTACTGATACATAAAAAGGAGTGGAAATGAGAAATTCAGAAGTAGCCTATGCCATTTAATGTCACCCAATATTAGAGTTGTCCCTCATCTACAGGAAAGGATAATGGTAGCTTAAGAAGGGGACGCTAAAGCTGAAGATACGAAACATCACGAGGTTTTATCTCAACATCTAGAAATCACTACTTCTTTCCTCTACAGCAGTGATCTGAATCACACTCATACAAAAAGGAACCTTCCAGGAGACGCTTTTAAAAAGGAAGCACCAACCCCTACATGTGGATTTGCCCCCCTGCCCCGTGAAGTTAATTAGGTTTAAAATGTACCCAGCAAGTCCTCCAGCAACCCTCCTGTTTCTTCATAGAGTGTAAACCTTATCTTTCTTTTTACAGGAAAAAGAAATTCATATTTATTTATGTATGTTAATGTATATTCATTTTTGACAGAGAGACGTTTTTCACAAAACTTGATTTATATTGAGAGAGAGAGACTTGTTTTTAGTGTTTCTTTATTTTTCAGTGGGGGGTGGGGAGGCAGAGTTAGAAGGGGCCACGAAATGAAAGCAAACTCCAGGCTCTGACCTGTCAGCACAGAGCCCAACGCAGGGCTCCAATCCGTGAACCACAGATCAGGACCTCAGCCAAAGTCAGACGCTTAACTGACTCAGCGACTCAGGTATACCAGATGTTTCTACTTACTGAGAGGTATCAGGATTCATGCTTTGATAATGAGGATTGGGCAATATCGTTGCTTTAAGGTAGCCTAGTACAATCAATGCAGTTGCTTCAAAGTAGACTAGCCTATACACTAGTGAGTGGTTCACTCTAAAATTGTTAATGGCATACAATATGACAG
The DNA here is from genome assembly GCA_004023845.1 of Helogale parvula. Taxonomy (NCBI): domain Eukaryota; kingdom Metazoa; phylum Chordata; class Mammalia; order Carnivora; family Herpestidae; genus Helogale; species Helogale parvula. Next base: position 528 of record PJEM01016801.1, on the reverse strand, counting down.
TCAAGTCACAATGCAGTATTCGAAATATGATTACATTTTCATAAGAACCACTTGTCAAAAATAAATAAAAATCATTTTAGAAAACACAATTACTTACTTCTGATGAGAGGCTGAAATGTAGTTTCTCCAATTCAAAATGAGAGGAATTCGGTGTTGTAATATAAGTATTTGAACACAAAGTTGTAAAACACTAAGTAAACGAATATACTGTTAATTTATATGAAGTATTACTGTCTCTGTGCTTATGTAAGGATAGGTTCTCCACCTTCATACGCCTCACACACAATGTTCTACAAGATGAAGCCTTAGGCAATGATGAGGACAGAAAACAACTCCTCCATTTTTATGGCTGAGTAATAGTCCATGGTGTATGGACGGTCCCCGAGTAGGTGGTTGGTGTCGGCGAAATATCTATAGGAAGGAAGACAGACAACATGAATGGTGGTAAAACCACACTTTACTAAGAAAGTCAGTGTCTTTTATGCCATAGGGGTTTTACACATTTTTTTTCTCTTTAATGATTACAAG
>PJEM01016800.1:0-24397 GCA_004023845.1 Helogale parvula | reverse complement strand
AATTTCTGTGCCTCAACATGCACCACTAGTGCAAGTAATAGGAAAACCATATTCTGTTTAAAAAAAAAAACACAGTCTCATATCTGACAGAGGACTGGAATCTGTATATATATCCCACAACTCAATAATAAAGAGAAATCAATCCCTTTTGATATGTTGTTTTCATTTCCTTTGGATATTTACCCAGAAATGGGATTGCGAGATTGTACAGCAGTTCTGTTTTTGTTGTAGGAGATATCCCACTGTTCCCCATAGTGGTTGAATCAATATACATTCCTACAGACAGTGCACAAGTGTTCTCTCTTCTCTGCATCCTCGCCAACACCTGTTATCTCTTGTCTTCTCCACAATACCCACTTGGACATGACTTCATATTACACGAAGTAATTGCTATAGGTTAACAAAACAGAGTAAACAATTGAAAATCAAACTTGCTGTTTGGGCTTCTGTAAATTGCTTTGCAAATGCATCTCTCGTTCACTGTTCTGACTAACTACGTCGTGACCACTATATGGCTCTCTGTTGGAGTTATCAGAAAGTGATAAATGGCCCCGTCCCGTCCCTGCAACTCTCCTGCTTTCTAAAAAGGCAACTTGGGTCATAAATTTTCACTCCCACCCCCCTGTTTGAAGCTGACCAGGCAAAGCACATGTGTGGGAAGTCCCGTAGTCACTGCCTCACAGAACCTGGAGTGCCTAACTATATTTGGTCATTTCAAGACCCTCTTAAGACAAAGAACTTTAAAACTATAGGGTCCCACCAGAACTACTGTCTGTTTGTAAAAATGTGACTGGTGTCCTGAAATGCTGTGAACTTTAATTGGTTAACCGAATGATGATGTTTTATGCTTTACTAAAATCCATATAAGCTCACTACTACCTTTGTTCGGGACCATTCTCTGCTCCTTAACACCAGGGAGATCAGGTTTGGCCCCGCTGTAAATAAAACCTTGCCTCGCTTCTACTTAGCGTTGGTGGTCTTTCATTATCACTCTGTTACAGTAATATCTCATGGTGCTTTCAATTTCCTCATGATTAGATGAGCACCTGTTCATGACCCCACTGTCCATTTGTATGTCCTATTTGGGGGAAATGATGATTTAGTTCTTCTGCCCATTTTTTTTAAAAAGTTTATTTATTTGTCGAGAGACTGAGAGAGAGAGAGAGCAAGCAAGCATGAGCAGGGAAAAGACAGAGAGAGGGAGAGAGAATCCCAAGCCGGCTCCATGCTGCCAGAGCATAGCCGATTCAAGGCTCAAATCCACGAACCGAGAGATCATGACCCAAGCTGAAACCAAGAGTAGGAGCTCAACAGACTGAGTCACCCAGTCACTCTACCCTCTGCCCATTTTTTAATAGGACTTTGTTGTTGCTGTCGATGAGTTGAGGAGTTCCTTTATAGATTTTGGATATTAACCCCTTATGTGATATATGATTTGCAAATACATTCTCCCATTCTGTAGGCTGCCTTCTCATTTTGTTGATGGTTTCTTTTGCCATGCAGAAGCTTTTAAATTCGATGTAGTCACATTTGTTGATTTTTGCTTTTGTTGCTTTTGCTTTCAGTGTCCCACCCAAAATAGTGTTGCCAAGATCGGTATCAAGGTCATTTTCCCTGTGTTTTCTTCTAGGAATTTTACAGTATTGAGTCTTGTGCCTAAGTCTTTGATCCATTTCCAGTTAATTTTTCGTAAGCTATATAAGATAGACATCCAAATTCATTTTTCTGCATGTGATTATTCAGTTTTCCCAACACCATTTGTTGAAGAAACTATCCTTTCTCCATTAAGTGTTCTTGGCTCCTTTTTGAAATATTAGTGTCAGAAAGATGTCTGCACTCCCATTTCTACTGTAGCATTACTTGCAACAGCCAAGATGTGGAAATGATCTAAGTGTCCATCAATGATTAATGGATAAAAAGAGATGTAGAATACAATGGAATATTATTCAACCATCAGAAAGAAGGGAATCCTGCTGTTTGCGACAATATGGAGGGGACTTACGGGTGTTATGCTGAGTGAGATAAGCCAGACAGAGAAAGACGAACACTGGATGATACTGCGTGGAATCTAAAACATTTGAACTGGTAGAAACAGAGTACGATGGTGGTGGCCAGGGGCTGGGGGTAGGGAAATTAAGGAGAAGTTGTCAAAGGGTGCACACTTGCAACTAGAGGATGAATATGTTCTGGAGATCTAAAGCACAGCACAGTGATTACAGTCAACAATACTAAGCACGTGCAAGTTACAAAGAGATTAGATCTTAAATGTTCTCACCACGACAAAGAAGTGATCATTACGTGACACGGCAGAGGTGTCAGCAAACGCTAGATGGTAATCACAGTGCAACACGGAACGGTATCAAATCAGCGTGTACACCTTGAACTTATGCAATGTTATATGTCAATTACATCTCCATTTTTTCTTAAAGCACCACATGAAATAGATACTCAGAGAAGTGGGGAAAAAAGACAACCAATCTTTTTTTAATGGCAAAAAGTTTTGAAAAGAAACTGCACAAGGGAAGATACATGATTGGCCGTTAGCACATGAGACAAATGTTCATCATCATTAGTCATCAGGAAATGCTAATTCAAGGCACACTGACTACTACTGAACACCATCAGAAGAAAGAAACAACAAAAATCTGTTGACAAAGATGTGAAATAAAAGGAGATTTGGGGACGCCTATAAAAGGGAATAACCATGTTGGAAGGCCTTTCGGCTGCTTCGTGCAAAGTAAACATATGCCTAGACGATGACCCAGTGGTCCAATCCTAAATACTTACCCAAGAGGAAGGAGGTCATATGCTTACCAAAACAGTGCAAATCTCCACAGCAACTTCATGAAAAACAGCCAAAAACTAGAAACAGTCCTAGAGTCTATCATGATGAAAACGGATTTACAAACTGATAAATGAATAGAACGGAAGAAAGCACTGCCTACAGAACAACACAGGTAAATCCACGAACTCAGGCTGCAACGTCATTACGCAAAGTGCAAATCATTAGGAAGCCTTCCACAATGGAGTGCCAAGGTAGGACTCCATTTGCAGAAAGTTCTACAACAGGCAGCTGTAATCTTTGGAGGAGGAGTGGATCCGGTGAAGGTGAGTCTGGGCTGGCAATGGCCCATGGGGGAATTCTGAGTGATGCTAATCTCCTACAGCTTCGGGGAGATTCAAGTTTCAAAGATATATTCACTTCTCAAACTTCGGCAAATGCACAGAAGACTCGTGCATTTCATTGTACATACGTTTTACATCAAAAGAAAAACCAGACGCTTCTCTTTGCTGAAATATTTGGGAGAAGGATGCCAGATACTTGCAATGTACTATGAAACACATAAGAAAATAAGATGGATTAATAAATGGATGGAAGGAGAGGTATTTCATAAAATAAGTTTGGTAGAATGTTAACCATAGCATGTACGTGGCAAAAATGAGTGTTTACTATAAAATTCTTCCAGCCTGAGGTGCCTGAGTGGCTCAGTCAGTTAAGTGTCTCACTCTTGATTTCAGCTCAGGTCACGATCTCATGATTCTCATGGGTTCAAGCCCCACATCGGGCTCCGCCCTGACAGCAGAGCCTGCTTCAGATTCTCCCTCTCTCTCTCTGCCACTCTCCCCACTCACACTCTGTCTCTCACAAAATAAATGTAAAAACCTAACACAAAAGTAAAATCAAATCTAATTCTTTCAGCTTTGCTGTGTTTTTGCAAATTTTCATACTAAAGTGTTAGAAAATATTATACAGGCATCCAGTCAACCCTGCCCTTTACAGAAAGGGTACTTTCTGAAGTCTGGATTCGGAATCCTCTGAACCCACCCCTGCACCCCGGTACCTCCCGGGATTTTCTCCATCAGTGGTCTTCAGACTGGAGGTTCGGTCTTGCTTTCTTTCTCTGCGCCCTGCATGTATCTGAGAGATCCGCACAAGTGGGAACCGTATTTGGTTCACTGTTGTGACCTTGGAACCTAGACCAAATCCCAGAACAAATTGGTCCCCTGTGTGGTGGGCGGGGGCACTGGTGGGAGATTGGACGGGGGAATAAATGAAAGGGAGAAACGGACCTAAGCTTCTTAGTGTATCAGCCCCACAAAACTGCCAATAACACAAGACGTGGGGACAAGAAAACGAAGAGAAAACTCAATGACAAGGGTCGTGTTAGAGCCAGGGCTAGACAGTTCCCAGGAGAACGAGTGCCACGCAAGACCATGAGCCCTGCCAAGCCTGGTCCTGCCATTGGTTCGCAGGGACAGACATCATGCACGGTGAGAGGTCCTGGGAAAGTCAGTGTGCCTGCCAGCCCTGCCTGCCCCCAGCGCTACGCTTCGGCCCAAACACGTGACCCTTCATGCAAGGTCACACAGTCTGACACGGAACGTGCCACATGCCGGCTCACAGGAGCAAACAGAGGCGCTGACCGTCCAGGGCTGGCATGTGAACCCTGCGTGTCTGACCCCCGAGTGTCCGTGCTGAGCTGCCCTGCTCACGCGGAAGCCCCTGCTGGCCGACATCCCCAGGGTAGTGACCGTGCGGGGGGAGATCCTTGTCTGCCCGAGGATACCATGCAAGGGTGACATGCTCTCTGTCCACACAGATGGATCAGGCCGCCTATGACACCCCTGCAGACAGAGCCCCCCCAGTCGCGTGGGGGCGTACATGGCCCACAGATAGACTCTGGTTCAAGGGGGAAAGGTCATTGCCATCGCCCCCGCACCCTGGCTGGGGGTCGGGGTGGCAATGGAGAAGGCAGATTACTATTTGAGATAATTTTCTTTTTAAGAAAAATGGGTTCTTTTTGTTTGTTTTCATGGAAAAAAATCTAGCTGAGTGAGGCTATCATTTTCCCCCACATTGGGCACAAAAACAGGCAGGAAAGATGCAAGATACAGGCCGATGTGAATGGCAGCCTTTGGGCGTGTAGTCCACACACTTTTAATGGCGCAATCCTCTTTTATAAACAAATGATAACTAGGGGGCACCTGGGTGGCTCAGTCAGTTGAGCGTCCGACTTAGGTTCAGGTCATGATCTCACAGTTCGTGGGTTTGAGCCCCGCGTCTGGCTCTGTGCTGACAGCTCGCTCAGAGCCTGGAGCTGCTTCAGATTCTGTATCTCCCTCTCTCTCTCTGACCCTCCCCTGCTCACACAGTCTCTCTCTGTCTCTCAAAAATATATTTAAAAAAAAAAAACAACATAAAAAGAAGGGTCCAATGGAGGAAGAGGCCAGGCCAGGGCACCAGGAGGCTGTGGCCAGAAGGAAGGGGAAGCTTTGCTAAGATCCACCTTCAGAGAGAAAGGGAAGAGCAGAGCACCGGGGCCCCCTGCGGAAGGGGGGCAGGGACCCCAGGGCACCACTCAGCTCCCTGGAGTTCTGGGAGCTCTGACTTAAAAATTACCTTCAGAGCAACAGCTAGTCTGGTATTTGAGCAAATATCTGCATATCAGGCTTTGCCATGGAACACATAAAATTAACCATCACGTACCATGTCGTAATTTACTATTTTTCATACCTTCTTTTTCAACAAGAGTTCTGCCCTGAGGAAGCCCCCAGTGTTGTCAGGAACACAACATAATGCAGCCCAGGGCTCTGCTCAGTGGCCCGGTGGATGTAAGATTGTTTTTTTAATATTTAAAGGTAATCTTTATTTTTGAATGTCTGTTAAATTAACAAGCAATCCAATTCACTTGATAATGTAAATAGTCAGTGATTTTATTTATTTTTTGTTATAACCACATTTTTACTTTTGCACTTTTTAAATTTAAATTTGAGTTAGTTAAAACTAAATTTTAGGGGTTTCTGGGTGGCTAAGTAGGTTAAGCCTCTGACATCGGCTCAGGTCTTGGTCTCACAGATCGAGTTCAAACCCCACGTCCGGCTCTGTGCTGACAGCTCAGAGCCTGGAGCCTGCTTCTGATTCTGTGTCTCCCTCTCTCCCTCTGCCCCTCCCCTGCTCACGCTCTCTCTCTCAAAACTAAATAAATATTTTAAAATAAATAAATAAGTAAATAAGTAAATTTTCGTTACTGAATATACAGAACAATATTGGTTTCAGAAGTAGAAGTCAGTGATTCATCACTTACATACAACACTCAGCTCTCAGCACAAGTGCCCGCCTCAATGCCCATCCCCTATCCAGACCCATCCCCCACCCCGTCCTCCATCATTCCACAGTTTGTTTTCTATTATAAGAGGTTTCTTGTGGTTTGTTTCCTTCTCTTCTCTTCCCCCACTTCCATCTGTTTTGTTTCTGAAATTCCACATACGAGAAGAATCATATGATATTCGTCTTTCTCCAGTAGACTCATTTTGCTTAGCATTCTAGCCCCATCCACATCAGTGCAAATGGCAAGGTTTCATTCTTTTTGATGGCTGAGTAGTATTCCACTGTATATACACCACATCTTCTTTATCCATTCATCAGTCGATGGACACTTGAGCTCTCTCCATACTGGGGCTATTGTTGACAGTGCTGCTATAAACATTGGGGTGCATGTGCCCCTTCGAATCGGTATTTTTGTATCCTTGGGTAAACACATAATAGTGCCATTGCTGCGTCATAGGGCATTTCTATTTTTAACCTCCTGAGGAACCTCCATACCGTTTTCCAGAGTGGGGCTGAACCAGTTTGCACTCCCACCGACAGCGTAAGAGGGCTCCCCTTTCTCCACATCCTCGCCAGCATCTGCTGTTTCTTGTGTTGTTGACTTTAGCCATTCCGACAGGTGAGGTGGTATCGCCTTGTGTTTTATTTGTCTTTCCCTGATGATGAGGGATGTCAGAATCTTTTATGTGTCTGTTGGCATCTGGACGTCTTCTTTGGAAAAGTGTCTATTCCTGTCTGCTGCCTATTTCTTAACGAGGTTGTTTTTTGGGTGTCGAGTTTGAGAAGTTCTTTGTAGATTCTGGATGCTACTCTTTATAAGAAATGTCGTTTGCAAATATCTTCTCACATTCCATTGGTTGTCTCTTAGTCTTTTAGTTTTGTTGTTTCCTTCGCTGTGCGGAAGACTTTTATCACCGATAGGTGATTTTTGCTTCTGTTTCCCTTGCCTTTGGCGACATGTCTAACTTGTTAATAATTGTAAAAGGTGCCTTGGCACCGTACAGGGTCCTCTCGGCATGGCAGCCAAAGTGACCTTCTACAAACTTTACAAACACATCATGTTGTCCAGACGGCAGGGCCTTCCCTTCTCCACGCTCTCCACGGTTCACTAGGCCCTAGGTGATTTGATCTTTGCTGACGTCACCGACCTCAGCTCCACCATTCTCCCCACCATGAAGCCCCTCAAAACCACGACCACACTCCCAGAGTGTTTGCATTTGCTGTTCCCTCTGCCTGGAGCCTGCGTGTCCTCCTCCTTCTCTTCCTCCCGGGTTCTGCTCATGCATCATCTTACCACGGAGGCCTTCCTGCCACCCCCTGTGAAAGCATGTCCCGGAGAACCGTCCAGGATGGTGGAAATGACCTGTCACCTGAGCTGCCTAATACAATAACCACCAGCCCCATGTGGCTACTAAGCACATAAAATGTGGCAAGTGCGCCTGAGGAATTGAGCTTTTGTCATTTATTTACTGTGAATTAACTTAAATGTAAATATCCACATGCGGTCCGTGGTTACCTTACAGCAGCTCAGCTCTGTAAGTCAGCAAGCTCTCTCTGCCACGCCCTCCCAGAACAGCACGATCTCATGTTACAATGTACATATCACTACCGTATGTACCATAAATATACGTATTTACCTGTCTGTCACCTCTCCTTTCTAAATGTGAGCTCCACAGGAAAAACACTAGGGTGCTTAGGTCAGTACCGTATCAAAGTCTAGTGCCTCGCTCTGGGCAAGCACTGAGTTAATATTCATGCATTGAATTAATAAAGTAAATAAATAAATAATAACAAAAGGAATAAGTAGAAGAAAGGAAAGACGAAGAAAAGAAGGAAGGGAAGGAGGGAGAGAGGGAGGGAAAGAAAAAAGGAAGGAAGGAGGGAGGGGACACGGGAGAAAGGTTGATTCTATCCATTTTCTTAGATCACTATCTCAGTTTACCTCTATGAGTTCTGAATGGTCTAATCAAGAGTGTGGAGCTGTTGAAACAGCAGGTGCCTGGTCATCAAACAGGCTTTGGTTCACATCACAGCTGGGACACCGCCCGCCGGTGTGACCTTGGGTGGACTGCTCCGTCTTCTGGGAGTTACCAAGTCTCGGTGTTTCTGTCTAGGTTTCTCCACTTGTATAATGGAAAGAACACTGTTTACTTGAGGATGTACACAGGTATCTGACATTCAATAGGTACTCAAAGCAAATATTATCAAAGGAAATTCGGAGTAAGTGGGGACAGACAGACTCGGCTTGATGAGCCCTTCCTGTTTTCTGAAAGTCCTTGCCTTCTCTTCATTGTTTCCCAGAGCCTGTCTCTGGAAACAGGTGAGGACTACAAATACAGACTTTTCACAAACAAATGTCAGACCTCCCAACAAAGAAAAGCCCAAGACAGTTGGCTTCACTGTTGAATTTTTCCAAACATTTCAAGAATTCATGCCGGTTTTCTCAAACTCTTCCCAACATGGAAGAGGAGGGAACACATCCACTCATTTAATGGGCCTGTCATGACCTTGATGCCAAAGCCAGGCAAAGACACAAGAAAATAAACTCTGATGAGCACGGACGCAAAAACCCTCAACACACTACCAGCGCGTCAAATCCAAAAGCACTCACTCTAGGGGGATCACGCACCAAGAACAAGTGGAATTTATCCCTGAGGCATAAGGCCGGTTCAACACAGGGAAATCAATTCATGTGGTATCCCCCGGTAACAAAAGAAAAGAAAAAAAAATCACAGGGTTGCCTGCGGAGAGGCAGGAAAAGCCCTTGATCAAAGTGAACACACTTTCCCGATTAAAATCCTCAACAAACTAGGAATAGAAGGGAGGTACCTCAACACACAAAGGGCGTATCTGAAAAGCTCACAATGAACATTATGGGGAAAACCTGAGAGCCTTGCCTCTGTGATCCAGAACAAGCCAAGTACTGTTCAACACAGTACAGGGGCTCCTAGACAGAGCACTTAGTCAAAAAAAATAAGATAATAAAATAAAATGAAATAAAAGGCATCCAGACTGGAAAAGAAGAAGTAAGTGTCCTTGTTTGCAGGTGACATGATCTAATGTATCAAACAGCCAAACATGCCCTAAAAAATTAGAATTAACACAGTCAATAAAGTTTCAGGATACAAAACCAGCATACGAAAATCAGGTTCTATATACTAATAGTGAAATATCTGAAAATGAAATTAGGGAAACAATCACATTTACAATAGCATCAAAAAGAATTAAGATAATAAAATGAAAGATGTATATAGAAAATTATAGGAGATTGGCAAAAGAAATTAAGTAAGACACAAACAAATGGAAAGGCATCCATTTCATAGACTGGAAGACTGAATATTCTCAAAATATCCATAATACACAAAGCAACTTAAAGAGTCAACACAATCCCTATCAAAATCCCAATGACTTTTTTATATAGAAATAGAAAAAAAATGATTATCATTCATATGGAATCACAAAAGATCACAAACAGCCAAATCAATCTTAGGCAAGAGCAAATATTTCAAATTATATTACAAAGTGACATTAATCAGAACAGCATGGTGTTGGCATAAAGACAGGCACTGAGTCCAGTGGGATAGAATAAACAGCCCAAAATTAAAGTCACACATACATATACAGTCAACTGATCCTTGACAAGAGTGCCAAGACTACACAATGGGGAAAGGTAGTCTCTTTAACACATGGTGCTGGAGGGGTGTCTGAGCGCCTCAGTCATTTAAGGGTCCAGCTTCGGCTCAGGTCATGATCTCACGGTTCATGAGTTTGAGCCCCATGTCGGGTTCTGTGCTGACAGCTAGCTCAGAGCCTGGAGCCTGCTTCAGACTCTGTGTCTCCCTCTCTCTCTGACCCTCCCCTGCTCACGCTGTCTCTATCTCTCAAAAATAAATAAAACACGTAAAATATTTTTAAAAAACAAATGGTGCTGGAAAACTGGGTATCTACACACAGATGACTGAAATTGAACCTTACCTCACACCATACACAAAAATCAACTCAAAACAGGTTAAAAATTGAAATGTTAAGACTTGAAACTATAAACCTCCCAGAAGAAAACATTTAAAAAAAAAAAAAAAGCTTTGTGACACTGGTCTTAGCAATGATTTCATGGATATGACATCAAAAGCACAGGTAACAAAAGGAAGTAAGTACATCAAACTAAAAAGCTTCTGCACAGCAAAGGAAATAGTCAAGAGTGCAAAGACACCCTACGGAATGGGAAAATCTATTAGGGGGCCATATATCTGATAAGAGGTTCAACTCCAAAATATATAAGGAGCTCCTACAATCCAATAGTTAAAAAAAAAACCATGAAGAACTTGATTTTAAGATGGGTTATGGGCTTGAATGGACATTTCTCCAAAGAAGATGTACACGTGGCTAACAGATAGGTTAAGACATGATGAATAGGACGAATCACCAGGGACCTGCAAATCAAAACTACGATAAGTGGTCAGGATGGTCTCTGTAAAAAAAAAAAAAAAAAAGACAGCAAACATTGGCAAGGGTGTGATGGACTCAGAGCCCTTACACCCTGTTGGTGGGAATGGACTAGCCACCAGGGAAGCCAGCATGGAGTATCCTTCCTCAAAACATTAAAACTAGAACTTCCGAAGGCTTCCGCACCCTCACTTCTAGATCCTTATCCACAGTAACTGAAATCAGGGTCTCAAAGAGATGTCTGCACTCTCAAGTTCACTGCAGCAGGAGTCTCAACAGCCAAGATGGGGTAACAATGTAACTCTCATCAGCAGACGGATGAATTCAAAAACTGTGGCATTCAAGTACAATGACATATTATTTAGCCTTTAAAGGAGAAAGAAATACTACAATTTCCAACAACATGGATGAATCTTTTTTTTAATAATAGTTTATTGTCAAATTAGCTTCCATATAACACCCAGTGCTTCTCCCCACAGGTGCCCCCCACCATGGATGAATCTTGAGAACGTCATGCTAAGTGAAATAAGCGAGTCACAAGAGAGACAAATACTGCATGATTCCATAGACACGAGGTATCAAGGAAGTCAAAGTCATAAAGCGGAAGAGGGGAATGGTGGCCGCCAGGGACTGAGGGGGGAGGAAATGAGGAATTATACTAATAGAAGGGCAACGCTGTATCCACAGTCAACAAGAATATGTTACAGAATTTAAAAATTGTCAGGAGGGTAGATCTCATGTCAAGTATTCTTTCCACAATACAAATTTCTTTACAAAATGCCTCCATTGCAAGAGAGCACTGATGTTGGCCATCTCCTACATTCGTGACTTTTTTCCACTTTCCTCATTCAGATCCGCAAGGAAGAAATAGCATTAGCGATCTTGAAATAATTACCACCATAATCCACCCAAACCGGGACTGCCGTGGTTAATTTAATTTTCAAAATGAAATTACAGCAGATCCAAAGGAAGCTCTTCAGACTTTCTTTCACATTTCCAGTCTGGCAAACCCAAGTCTTTCTGTCAAACAGGACATTCCCAGTGCCCGGCAACTAACACAGAATCGGACACACAGACACAAACACGCGTGTGAGCCTACTGGTCGGCATGTTTATATTTTGTTGATGAAGTTTTAAAAAATCCATCATTCTTACCTTTCCAAAACTCCCTTTACCAATGGCCCGCAGAATCTGAAAATGGTCAAAGTTGACTGCAAAAGAAAAGAAGGGAAAGAAAGAAACAAATCAGGTTTGCCACACCTTGTCCTCGTCCTTAGAAGTCCACCCTGCGTACACACCCATTTATTGCAAATGGTTCCATTTGCTTTATATTTGCCATAACAGCACTCTGCCGCTGAAGGGATACTTCTCAGCTCACATCATTTCCCCCAGCATCTCCCCAGGCGGTATATAAGATGAGGGGCATCTTTGGGGCCCAAGGGAAGGGATGACAGAGAAAACTCTGGATGCCTGGATTACCAAATTCTTGCACCTGCTGTTCTCTTTGCTCAGACGCCCTTTTCCTACTCCTGGCTCTTGTCTTGCCCACCTGGCACTCTTCTCTTACACACTCAGACCTCAGCTCACCTGTCTCAGGTCTTTCCTTCTTGGATGTCTGTCCAACCATGGCCCCCTGCGCTACTGAAAGATAAGGACCATGATCCCACGGTCTTGTCCTGGTATTGCCCTGTCTCGTGCCTCCCCTCCATGCCTCAGCTTTCAGTGAGTCTCCTCATTCTTGCTCGTTGGACTGCCTTCCTCTGGTCTGCTTTCTGCCCCTACCTCTACATCACAGCAGGCCGACAACACTTGTCCATGCCACTAAATCCAATGGACACCTTTCTGTCCTCCTTTTCCTTGGCCACTCTGTCCTTTTCCAAGCACCTGCATGGCCCCTGCGGAGCACGCCCTCTTGGTTTTCCGGTTCATGCCTCAGCTCATGCTTCACGCACTCAGCTGCATCGTCCCAGCCATGAGGTACGAGAGTCTATCAAGCCTCCGTCTCCCACCTTCCTCTTCTCGCTGGGCTCAAAGGCCTCAACCACCACCTAATTGCCAGTGACTCCAAGGACCCTTCTCTCTGGCCTCCAGGCTCTACGCACTGACTGGCAACTCTTGAAGCTTCAAAGCCACTTTGAACCCAACAGATCCAAAATGGAGCAGAGGCGGGGAGCTCCAACATGCATCCGGCCTCACCCACTCAAAGCCTGGAACTCATCCCCCGCCCCGCTCCCCTGCCCCTCTCTCTCAACCCCTTCTTGGACCTTCGTCAGGTTTGGTCCCCTGTACCTCTTGGCTCTCTCTCATCTGTCTACCTGTGGCCACCCTCTGGCTCAGTCCTCCATCCTCTCTTGACCCTACCATCCTGGGACACGTTTTTGCCACTGGGAGGGGGGTCTTGCCTGTCCCTGGCTCCCCTCCAATGCCCCGTCACTGCCCTCCAGGAAGAGAGCAAACTTCTACACAATCAGACACTTGACTCTTCTGCTCACCACCTACCGCGTGCTCCACACCCTCCACACTCCGGATGCACAAGCTTCTTTTCTGTGCCCCCAACAGCCACTCCCTGGGCTCCTCCCGCTCTCCCCCTCACCGTACACTTGTTAACTCTTCTGCATCCTCCTCACCCTTACACATCCAGGGGGAAACCGTGCCCACCCTCAGATTTTCGGCTCCCCTACGACTCTCTCCCAGCAGGACTTTCCTCCCAACACCATCGTTCTGTGTTCTTTTACATGGATTTCATTAAGATTATGTTTTCCCCACTAGATGCGAAGCCCCCTGAGGTCAAAGGCCTGTTTGTTTCTCCCACTGCGCCCCGAGCACCGAGCACGGTGCGAGGACACAGTCAATATTCAACAAACACTCATCAACAAAAGGGGCTGATTGAAAGCGGATCTCCACGTCCACAGTGCCAAGCATGCCTGCTTGTGCATAATGAGCTTTCGGTAAATATTTTTTAATTAGATTGAATGACAGCCAGGTTCCAATAACTAGGAAAGGCGGGTCATTTACAAAAGATGAAGTGAACTGATTAGCGCTCCATCATGCGGGCGAAGATGTGGGGAAGCGAAGGACACAATTAGTTCCCTGCGTGTTGAACATACACGAAGGAGGGCAATTATTTTGAACTGGGTCCCCGCAGAGCCAACGTCAGACCAGCGTGCTCTCCCACACCCAAAGTGCTTAGCATAGAGAGGCGGAGTTAATGGTTAACTTAGCGGACCCTGTGTCTTTGACCTGGCGTGGCTTCCTTTGCATATAACTTGTCAGGAAAGGGAATCCTAGGCCTTCAGCTCCTGCCCACTCACCAGAAGTCAAAGAATTAAAAAACGAGGTGCGTGGACTGTGTTTTGGCAGGTGCCCAGCAGCGAGCCAGGAAATGTGGCCTCTCTCGTGAGCCCCAAGGCCCCAGCACTGCCAGCCATCCCCCCACTTTGCAGCAAACGTCTCTGCTTCCGCGAAGGCTCCCTGTGACATCAGGACACCATCCCTCTGGGCCATGGTTCCACAGGCCCACAGAGCCATTTCTCCAACACCCCTTATTGGGGGGTAACTCCTGCCCGGCCGTGGATGCGAGGTATGCGTGCTTTCTCAAGAAGCCTCTCCCCACTTCCCCTGCATCCCTTTCTCTGACCTCCTGCAGACATGCCTGTCCGAGGATCAGGAGGACCCAGCCTGAGTCAGACTGCTTAGGTCCCTAACCCCGCTCTGCCACAGCCCTGGGTGATTCACATGGCCTCCGTGTGCCTCACTTATCCGACCTGTGAAGTGGGGGCAACAGTGCCTACCTCCCACAAAAGCGTGGAATAGGGCCTGGCACAGCGCAAGGTCTAAAAAAGTCCTGGCTGTGTGCGCTGGGGGACAGAGGGCCGTCCTCCCTCCCATCAGCCTAGTCTAAGAAGCAAATAAAGAGTAAGTAAGTTCCTATTTGTCTCATGTATCATGTTGGAAAGCCCTAAGGAACACAAATTTTTGTAGGAGTACGGATGAATGAGATTATTTACCGCATGATAACACTAATTATTAAAATAATAACAGATTTTGGCATTTTCCAGCTGGCTCAGGAACGATACCCTTCTCCAGTGAGGAGACAACACAGAAGAGACAAGCCCTCCTAGGAAGGCCGGTCCCCTGAACGCCCCTGGCTCCCGCCCCGTCAAAGGTGGGGTGAGCTGAGCGGCGTGCGTATTTCTATCCGTTCTGTTCTCTCTTTGGCACCTGTCTTCAGGGAGCAAGCTTTTCCTCTGCTCCTTCTTTCCAGAAACATCCGAGGGCCACCACCATGTGCAGGGGACCGCAGTGTCCAGCACAGGCCCCGAAGGGCAGGGGAGTCTGGTAACTTGGCATCGGGGAGCCCTGCGGCGCCCTCCTGGGCCCCGATCCTCAACCCCAGGTAAGACTTGATTCTCCACCGGCATCTCCGGTCATTGTCTCTTAACTGGAGACAGGCATTCATTACTGAGCCACCTGGAAAATGCCAGAACCCGTCATCATTTTAATAGTGAGTGTCATCAGGCCGCAAATCATATCGCTCATCTGTATCCCCTACCAAACATGTGCTCCTCAGGGGCCTCCGGCATCATCACACGAGACAGACAGGAACTTCCTGAATGTTTATATGCTTATTGGACCAGATTGGATTTAAGTGGCTTTGGGCATATGGTCTGTGTTTCCCCCGACCTGGCGCCTCCCTGAGGCGAGGTACATCGACACTTCCATAAATAGTGCCTTCCGTGAACACACTTTGAACACGTTTGAGCTTTACAGTTGGTCGGTGAGGAGTTCGGAAAGGCTTCAGTGATGGTGCCAAGCCAAAGGCGGGCCTAGAAACCGCACTGTCAAGTAGGGTTGTGGCCCAGAGCAAGAGGGCATGGCCGGGGTATGTGAGGAGTTGACAAGCGAGTTCAGATCTCGTCCTGGTCTGCCTGGGGCCCTCCGGGTTTTAGCACTGAAAGTCCTGCACCCCGAGAAAGCCCGGGGTCCTGGGAGAAACAGTTGGTCACCTGTCTGGGTTCTAGGTCATTAACCTGCCCCAGCTGGAAGGCGTCGCAGCATGGCCGGGGCTCGGGGACAGTGAGGTGCACTCTGAAAAAGGGTCTGTCCAGACCACCAGACACAGAGCTGCCCGGGGTGACAATGTGACACACGTGCTGTTAAGGTAGAAACAAGGGCCACAACACTGCCCAAAGACAAAGACAAGGCGTGGCAGGGACCTCAGCCAAACAAGAGAGCAGTGGCATCTGCCTGGGAAACTGTCACACGAACAATGAAATGACACATGGGCCATTAGATACAGGCTGGGGCTCCTCGGTGGCTCAGTCAGTTAAGCATCCGACTTCAGCTCAGGTCATGATGTAACAGGTCGTGGGCTCAGAGCCTGGAGCTGCTTCAGATTCTGTGTCTCCCTGTCTCTCTGACCCTCCCCTGCTTACACTGTCTCTCTCTGTCTCTCAAAAATAAATAAACATTAAAAACAATAAAAAAAAAAAAGATAACTGATTGTTGACCAGCTAGGCTCAACTCTCCCTTCTTCCTTCAAAAGGAGACTTGGAGGAGCGCGGCCAGGCCCAGGCAAGGAGTCAGAACCAGCCCTGCCCAGTGGTGTTCATCAGGATCCCCTCCAGCTTCTTAGAAATAACCACACCCCCACTCCGGAGCTTCTGGGGAGAGGCCAGAGAATCTGCACGTCTAACAAGTTCCCAGGTGATATTGACGGTTCAGGGGCCATCACCCCTGCACAACTGTGCACTCCACTTTCCCAGACGCTCATGCAACTGGCAGTGACCTTGTGACATGGCCTAGTCATCGAAATCTCAGCAGAGGATCACTACGTGTCTTTTAAGGAAGGCATTTTTTTTTCCTGATGAAAAGGGACAGTCACAGGTGGAGTGGCTCTCTTCAACCCTCCTGCCTCCTCCTGCCACGAGTATGGATGTAAAGTCTGGAGCTGCAGCAGCCACCTTGTGGCTCTGAGACAACTAACAGAAGCAAAAGGCCAAGACAGGTGCAGAGAACCCAGGTCCCGTCTGAGGCCGTGCCGGCAACCACCTCCCTCTCGACTTACTACATTAAAAACTGCATTCTTGTTTGTCCCAGCGACTGTGAGCCAGGTTTGCTCCTAATGGAAGCCAGAAGCTTTCCATTCTGATACACAAAGGCCAGCCCCATAGGGGTTTGGTAAATGCCAACTACTTCACTGTTGGATTTCCAGTCTCATTGTAAACGTACTAAAAGGCAGAAGAAGAAAGATTTTGGGGTGTAAACATAAGGCCCAGGCTCCCTGGATATGAATTTTGACTCTGCCATTCACCAGCTGGGTGACCTTGGGGAAGTCACTTACCCTCTCTGTGCCTCAGTCTCTTTACTTACAAAATGGGTATAGTAAAATACCCATGTAGTGTGGTTGTGGACATTCAATGAATCCATACGGGTAAAATGTTTAGAACAGCGCTGGCCCTGAAGTCAAGGCTACGGACAGTAGGTTTGCTCACCATTAGTATTCTGCGTGCGAGCCCTTCCCTGCTTGTCACCTTTACGAGACAACACCAGTCTCATTAAATCACGACCCAGCGTCACAGGGGTGATGAAGCCAGAATCGTATGCGCCCGTTAGTTACTGACGGTGATTAGCACGCAGCATAAATCTAGTTGATCTACCGTTCAAGCCAGCGGGCTCTTTTCTCATTTCCATCAAACCAATTATTTCTAAGGAATTTCACGGCTTTCTTCCAACACGCTATAGTCACGAAGCAGTGTATTCAGAGGCAAATGTGAATTTTCAAGATGGCTAATTACCCTTTCAAACAATCTCTAATGGAAGGTAACCCCCAATAACCCTCCCATAAAAATATATGTCTTTGGGGCACCTGGGTGGCTCAGTCGATTAAGTGTCTAACTTCAGCTCAGGTCATGATCTCACAGTTCATGGGTTCGAGCCCTGCATTGGGCTCCATGCTGACAGGTCGGAGCCTAGAGCCCGCTTCGGATTCTGTGTCTCCCTCTCTCTCTGCCCCTCTCTTTCTCATGCTGTTTCTCTCTCTCAAAAATAAATAAACATAAAAAAATTTTTTTAAATATATGCCTTTTTAAAATTGTTTAAATTTATTTTTGAGAGACAGAGAGAGACAGCGAGAGGTGGGGAGAGTCAGAGAGAGAGGGAGACACAGAATCTGAAGCAGGTTCCAGGCTCTGAGCTGTCAGCACGGAGCCCAATGTGGAGATTGAACTCATGAACTGTAAGATCATGACCTGAGCCGAACTTGGACACTCCACCGACTGAGCCACCCAGGAGCCCCAATAAATCCCTTTAAGGAACGCATGCACAAGGCAGGGACAGCAAGTGACTGTCCCATTTCCTGCCTCCCTGAAAAGCTAAACGGGGAGCTCCTTCCTCGCACCCACACATACTGCAACACAGGCTGGCCGTACGGGTGTAGGAAACTTCACCTAAAAATACTGATTTCCAACATCGTTTCAAATATTGGAAGACCCGTTAAAAAACAACCCTACAACGCCCCCTGGCAACAGGACGATCGTCTTCTCTCTGATTCACCGCTGTCCGCGCCAGCCTCACATACCTCCATTCCCTGACTGACCCTGAGAGCATCTGAGTTTGGACCACGGACGGCACTGGGAAGAGTCCTAACAGATGGCGGAGGTGGGCAGGGGCAGAAGTGGGCAGGGGCGGAGGCAGGCGGGGGTGGAGGCGGGTAGGGGCGGAGGTGGAAGGGAGGGTTCGGTACCCCACTTCGCTTCACATCCAGCTTCACCACTTTGGTCACTGTGAGCCCGAGGAAAAGTTAAATTGGTTTCCTTGATTTTCCCGTCAGTGAAGCGGGGGTAGTGATGCCTCCCTCCCCAAGTCAGGGTCAGGGCCATGGGCAGGGACAAATGCAAAAGCTGACTCAACATATGGAAGCCACTCTGAAGACAATCAGTCCAGACCCGTGAGTACCCTCAAGAGTACCGATTCAAACCCCTGCTCCAGCTACAGACCTTTAGCCCAGCCGCTTAGTATCTCAGAATCTCAGTGTGTGCATCCTTAAAATGGGACGATGGCCATCTGGTTGGATTTTTCTCAAGATAAGACTATTCTGTAATGGGCACATGATGCCAGGGATCAAGTGGCTCTGGTCCTGTCTGTCATTAGCACACAGGTAATGAGGGCACTGGGGGACTGGTTGAGGATGGACCGGAGCCCCATGCATCCCTGAACCCCAGGTGCCTGGCAGGTAGGAGGGAGTAGGCACCCACAAGACACCTGCGTACATGCAGGGGTGAACCGGGCAGTGAAGGGTGAGAACAGGGAGAGGACTTTTCGGGGCCCAGGGAATGGGATCACCTTGTTTACAGGAAATTAGTTCGTCCACACAGGAAGAGGGGATGACCCAGGTGCAGCAGGCATCACCATGAAATGCTTCTATTAATCACTCCTGCAACAAATATTTACTGGTGACTAATGATCTATAGTGGTGATGCGTCCTGGCTGAACGGGCGTGTGCTGGGTGCCCGGCCCTGTTCTAGGTGCTGGGGCCCAGCAGTGAACACGACACAAAAGGACCCTCCACCCATAGAGCTGACCTTCCGGGGCACACGGCAAATAACCCACCGGTCTATAACCCAGTGGTAAATTCTATGAAGGAAAACAAATCCATATGTGTTTATTTCCTGCTGCTCTAAGAAGGGACCACAAATGAAGTGGCATAAGTAATACAGGTTCATGATCTTACGATCCTGGAGGTCAGAAGTCTGACACGGCTCCAACTGGGCTGGCACCAAGCTGTCAGCAGGGCTGGGCTCCTTCTGGGGCCCTAGGGGGTCACCGGTCGGTCCCTGGCCTTCTGCAGCTCCCATGGGCTGCCCGCATTCCTTGGCCGATGGCCCGCGTCGCTTCAACCTGTGCTTCTGCTTCGAGGACCACGGCTCCATCTCTGACCACGCCCCGCCCCTCACAAGGTCGCCTGTGATCTCGTCTCCCCATCTCAAGGCCCTTACTCCACCCACACCTGCAAAGTCCCTTCTGCCGTGTCATCTGCGATACACACATGTCCCCGGACTAAGATGTGGACATCTTTGGGAAACGTCATTCCGCCAAGCCCCCCGGGTAAAGGCATACATAGATGGCGAAAGTTGGGAAAGAGCCTAGACAAGACCAGCTAGGCCCTTCTAAGGAGAGAACAACTGAGCAGATCCTGGGAGAAGGTGACAGAACATGCCACGTGGTTATCTAGGGGACAGTTACTGCAGGTGGAGGGAGAAAAGTGCAAAGGTCCCGGGTGGGAACCTGCATGGGGGGTCCCTGGGCACAGCCGGCAGGCAAGGCTGGACGGCGTGCAACCTGGGGAGAAGAGAAAGGGGAGCCAGTCACTTGGCGCTGGGTCAGGGCTTTGGGAAGGGTCCAAATTCAGCTGTGAACTCAAGGAGGCAAACCCACCACATGACGGTAAGCCAAGACGGGGGTTCCGGCACCTGCCACAGCCCCGCGAATGCAAGCTCAGCTGGCAGTGGGCACAGAGGATATCCGGGGAAGTAAAAGTACCCAGTAGGATGCCGTCAGGGTAGACACATGTCACACATTTGTCCAAACCCACGGGATGCCTGACACCAAGAGGGAAATCTCAGGAAGCCTGTAGACTCCGGGTGATGTGTGCCATGTAGGCTCATGGCAGTAACAAAGGTGCCACCCTGGTGGGGGTGCTGATAATGGGGGGCTCTGCTGTGTAGGGGCGGAGGGATATGAGAAGGCTCTAAATCTTCCCTTCACTTTTGCTGTGAACCTTGAACAGTTTTGGGTTTTTTAATTTAAATTCAAGTTAGTGAGCATACAGTGTAGTCTTGGGTTCAGGAGTGGAACCCAGGGATTCATCTCTTCCATACGACACCCAGTGCTCATCCCAACAAGTGTCCTCCTTAGTGCCTATCACCCACCTGGCCCGCCCCTCCCGCAACCCTCAATTTGTTCTGTATCTAAGAGTCTCTTATGGTTTGCCTTCCTTTCTGGTTTTATCATATTTTTGCGCAGCTGGCCTGGCTGGCCTCCAGTAGAGAGGAGAACAGCCATTTGGTTAGCAGCACTGGGGGCACTGATTACTTACTGGGGCGCCTGGGTGGCTCAGTGGGTTGGGCATTTGACTGTGGCTCAGGTCATGATCTCGCGGTCAGTGACTTCAGGCCCCGCACTGGGCTCTGTGCTGACTGCTCAGAGCATGGAGCCTGCTTTGGATTCTGTGTCTCCTTCTCTTTCTGTTCCTCCCCCTGCTCACACTTTCTCCCTCTCTATCTCTCAAAAATAAATAAACATAAAAAATATTTTAAAAAATCAAGTAAGTATCTGTTCACTAGATTCCCAAATAGTATTGAGCAAATCAGAGTTCAATGTAACAACATCCTAAACGATCAAGTTCAGTGCCTATGAAGGATACTAGGCGTGTCCCTTCTCCATAACTCAAGGCGGTGACCATCCTGGTGTGTGACGCCCTCCTCCAGAAGGTAAGCTAGTTAGTTACTCAAAGGCCACAGGCTCACACGCTGCCCCAGGGCTGGGACGGACAGCCCCGTCCCTAAAGAGTATACTGAGAACCACTCTAAATACCCAAGACTACCAGTCGCTCCCAAAAACTCCCACCACATCCCGTTCATGGGTTGGTCCCAACACTCGGGGCCTGGGTGGGACTGTCTTGGTGCACAGCCACCCCCCTCTCTCATCCCCAGTTCCTCGGCCCCAAGGTGCGGGTCTCCGCCACGGTGACGCCCAGGACTCCGAGTCAGCTGGACACAGACCCAGGCCCTGGCAGCGTCCACTCCGGACACCCTGCTGTCCCTCCAGACTTCTCACACACCCCTGCTCATGTCCCCAGCACAGAGCTGATGGCGGCGTTTGCGAAACTCAGCTGCAGACACTCTTTCAGCCTCATTAAAAAGTGTTTTGTTTTTCAGTTGATAAATGTGTTTCATAAAGCCCAAAAGCCTTTTTTTCCCCTCACTCTGCACTGTTATCAGCAAAAACATTGTATTGATAAACATTTAGGAAATCGCACGCCTAATTCGTACAGGAAAATATTATATGGCAATAATGTCAGGACAGAAGCTCATTTGGATGCTGGTGGAAATGTGGAATCTGTGATAAGGAAGGCGTCAAACACGTGTTTGAGAGAAAAGAGTAAGAGCGAGGTTAATAATTCCTGGAAAGCAAGGTGGTCTCAGACAATCTGCTTCCTCTGCACCCAGCATGTTAGTGTCCTGTGGCCACCATAACAAAGTGCCACAAACGGGGCATTTAAAACAACAAAGATGTGGTCTCTCACAGCCCTGGAGACTGGAAGTCTGAAATCAAGGTGTTGACAGGACTACGCTCCCTCCAAATGATCCAGGGAAGGATCCTTCCTTGCCTCCTGCAGCCTCCTGGAGGCTCCCACAATCCTTCTGTGCCTGAGCTTGAACCCCATTGTCACACGGCCTTCCCACTGCTCTGTCTCCATCTTTCTTCTCTTCTTCCAAGGACCCTAGTCATTGAAGTAGGGCCCTACTCCAGTATGACCTCATCTTGACTGATTACATCTGCAAAGACACTACTTCCAAAGACTGTCACATTCTGAGACTCTGGGTGGACATGAATTTTGGAGGGGTGCTATTCAACCCAGGGCATTCAGAACAGCACCTGGCTCAGAGAAGAGGATCAATAAAGGATGGATGGATGGATGGATAGATGGATGGAAGGATGGATGGATAGAAGGACGGAAGGATGGAAGGAAGGATGGATGGATGGAAGGAAGGATGGAGGGAATGGATAGATGGATGGAAGGAAGGAAGGATGGGTGGATGGATGGAAGGATAGATGGACGGAAGAATGGAAGAATGGATGGATGGAAGAAAGGAGGGAGGAAGGAAGGAAGGAAGGATGGATGGAAGGAAGGAAGGATGACTGGATGGGTGGAAGGATGGATGGACGGACGGAAGGATGGAAGAATGGATGGATGGAAGAAAAAAGGGAGGAAGGAAAGAAGGAAGGAAAAAGGAATGAATGACCAAACAAATGAGCCCACATTCATGTGGACCTGTGCGTACACACTTGTATCTGTCTGAGTTGTAGAAACAAAAATATATTTTGGAAGCATTGTGTCATCTGGCTCTTCATTCTGGGAGGGTAGAATCAAAGCTAATGAGCTCTGAGTGAGACAGGCCTCAGTCGCTTCTCAAAGCCACTTCCAGTTGTGCAACCTTAGGACAAATGACCTGGGAGGAGGTGACACACCGGATCATCTGTCGGTCCGTGCCGACTCTCAGGGCAATGCTTCACAGAAGGGCTTTGCAAGTGCCTAACGCATGACCATTTCTCCTGCAAATAAAATTACCCATTTCCTGATCTTTTTACAGAAAGAACAGTACAGGATTTGAAGCCTAATTTGTGGTTCAGAGTCCACTGATATTTTTTAACTTCCCCGCTGACCAGCAGAATGGGGAGGAGGTGAGAGCTAAGAGTCAAGAAAACGTCTGCTTACCTCTCCTTTTCGCACAGAGAATAGTATTGCTTCCCTAATGCTCAGTGTGGAGATCGAGGCTCCCTGGACATTGGTTCTGCCCAACTGCTTTATTCGTCATGAGCACAGAAAGATACTTAGCCAGGCAGGAGGAATAAACAAGCCAATATTTGGACTCAGTTGATTATGTTTTGATTTATCTTCTCAGTAAATGTAAGCAAACATTCTCCAATGGCATATCTTTGAGGTCCTGGAAATTTTAAGTGTCCTCAGTGTATAAGTTGGGTATTCACCACACCAAGACTCTAAATTTCCAGCTCCTGGGGTCCGATCTTTAATGGTGAAGTTGGCTGGGTGGGTGGGTCTGGTAGGGTGCAGGTGCAGGCCAGCTCTCAGAAGCAGAAGCAGAGGGAGAACCTGGGGGCTCTAGCGGAGTGATATTAACTGCCCCAGTTTTTTACCCCTCCCTGTACTCACATCCCCTGCAAGGGGACCTTCTGGCTCAAGAGGTCAAGTGTACTTCTCCGCCCACTGATTCTCCATTCAGCCACAGCACGTGGATGGATTCCAGCCAACAGGATGTCAGCAGGCTTGAGTCAAGCTGAGACTTGAGAAAGTGCTGTGCACATCTGCCTCCCCAGTACTCAGCTACCTCCACCACAGAAGCACGCCGGGCTACCTTCTGAACAATGACTCCCTGGCAGTGCCAGGAGCCCAGTTCCCAGGTGAGGCGATCCCAGAGGGACAACCAGCCAATCCCCAGACAACTGAGAGGGGCCAGCTGAGGTGAACAGGGCCAACCTTCAGGGTAGTGAGGATGCCACAGGCTTGCTGGTGTGAGCCACCGGTTTGGGAGCACTGGGCTCTAAGGCATTACTGACAATGAAATCAAGAGGGACAGGAGGGAGGGATGGGGGCAGAAAAGTAAAAAGGCAAGAAGGGAGAAAGAGATAGACGACTAAGGACTATCTTAAGAGGGGTGAGGTGTGTTGGCCATAGAACAGATCAAACATCTTCACAAGGAACAAGCAAGTGGGAAGACTTAGTCTACCCCATGTTAAGACCTACTGTGTAGCTACAAACATCAAGACCAGGTGGTATTGACAGAGGGACAGGACAGAGACCCCAGAAATAGATCCACACAATGTGCCCAACCAATTGTTGACATAAGTAAAGAAAAAACTCAGTGGAGAAAAACAGCTCCAACTGGACAACCACAGGCCAAAACAGGGCCCCCAGTCCAAAGCAAGGCAAGAGCCTTTGAGCAAAGGGCTGGGGTCAGACCGCTGCACAGAAGCAAGAGACAGGCCCTGCAAGGAGGTCTGAGGAAGGGCAAGGACAGCCTGGAGGAAGACTTGGCAGGACTCA